>LDKF01003056.1:2222-15264 GCA_001026735.1 Rotylenchulus reniformis | reverse complement strand
CCGGCGGTCGCTTGCGTCTTGCGAGTGTGTGATTGAAGGCGGTTGCAGACCACCGACGGTTGAAGACCACCGAGCTGAGATGATTCACGGTCGGTCATCGAGGGTTGATGTCCCTTGGGCAGTCGCGGTCGACGGTCATTCATCGACGGTCGATGACACTCGAGAAGAGATGATTGACGGTCGATCTTCGACGGTCGAAGTTCCATGAGTAGGAGCCATTGGTGGTCGAACATCGACGGTTGATGTTCTTCGGGAAGGTGTGGTCGACGGTCGGTCGTCGACGGTCGCTGAGCAGGAAGATACCGACGGCGATTGATCATCGGCGGTCGATGATGCTCAAGCGAAGGCGTTTGGCAGCAGATCACCGACGTTCGGTGATCATGATCGAGCGAATGGTTCCCGGGATTGGCAGTGCACATTCCGACAGTTGTCAGGAATTGCTCGAGCGGTTGAAGGTCGGTCACTGGTTGACAGCCGATGGCTGCTAGCTCCGACGGTCGACATAGAGAGAGCAAGATGGCCGATGTCAGAGCGACAGTGAACCAAGCCGGGGGAAGGATGAGTGAGTTGCCGCTCGACGGTCGGAAGAGGAGTCCGATAATTGGCTGTCGATCGCTCCTGAGTTGATCGCCGGTCGATCCGCGTGGACGACCGTCAGTGTTGCAGCGGATCTGTACGTTGGTTGAGCGCGGGAGATCCGGTTGCATGGGCACCCAGTCGACGAGTTCCAAAGGGATCAGATCATAGTGTTGAAGTCCCTGTCCCCAGCATGGTCCTCCGGTGACGAGTTGACGTGCCCTGGAACGGCGGCTGGTTCCTCGTATCCCGTGTTCCTGGTTCGCATTCGGCGAAGTTGAGGAGATGCCGGTCACTTTGATGCAGGGTAAGTTGGGACGGGAGAGATGAGTGCCCCTGGACGCATAGTGCTGGAACACCGTCCTCTGTGGTCCGATCAGCACTTCGTCGGTCACTTCCCGGAAACCGTCGATGAATCGCGGGTTGCCGGGTGCATTGCTGTTCGTCTTGAGACGATGAGTGCCCTGGATGAGTCGATCCTCGATAGCCTCTGTCGACTCCAACAGTCGCTCTGGGCTTCCGCGCTGCAAGTGCCAGTCGGGCCCAAGTATGAAGTCCAGCCAAAGATCAAGACGAGTGGGCTCCGTCAGTTGGCGAGCAGGGTTAGAAGAGTTGAAGACCATTTTATGGGATTTGCAATTGGCTAAAATGATGTGAAATTCCCCCGAGAAAAAGAGAGAAGAGGCGGAAAGTTGTAGCGCCAGGACGGAAGCAAAGAATGATTGCTGGGATGAATGATGAGCCTGATCCGCTTGGGGCTTAAGTAGGCTGGAAGTGGGCGTGATTTGAAGTTGTCCATAGGGCGGGACTTGGCAACGTCCGCAGGACCCTCCGGCCGCGAGCGCGAAAAGATACTGTAGGGCAAGCACGCGCATGACAACACGGTATCCGCGGAAGATCGGGTTGAACTTGATGAACAGGAAGAGTGCCAGCAGTCCGATGATGACAGTGCAGGCCACAATTCCAAAGCCAGAGGACGAGAGCAGAATTCTGAAGAGCACGCTCTGATCAAAGCCGAAATCCCACCAATTGCTGCTGGGGATGTCGAGATTCTCGGAGTCGCGGTTGCTGTAGCCGAATTGCCGTTTGAGCAAAATGTAGTAGAGTTCGGCATTTAGCTTGAAGTCTGTCTCGCCGGCTGGGCAGTCGACCTTGAAGTTCGTGTTGACTTGGAAGTGGTCGAAAGAGAGAATTTCCCGCGCGGAAGTGCCATTGCGTGTGCAGTGTGCCGAGAAGATAGTTCCATCGGCACATTCGACATTGGCAAGGCTGGAGCCATAGTCGGTCGAACATGTGTAGTGAAGATGAGCGCCCGAATTGCATCTGTAGCAGCCGGTTAGGTTGTGCACTTGGACAAAGCACTTGGAATCCTGAAATTCAAGCAGTAGTTCCAGGTTGTTCATCTCGACGTGAAGTTGAATAGGCGAGTAGCCATAGTCAGCATAGATGTGGTTCCGCTCGTTCCGAAGTTGAAGACGGGAAACCGGAAGCGGAAGGCGATGACTGGGATCCTTGAAGGTGCTGTCGAGGTCCAAGTCTCGACAGTTGCAACTGGCTGAACCCTCCGCATGGTCGAGCACGCAGTCAGTGCATGCGGTTGTGGCGAGAGAGCAGTTGAACCGAGATGCCTCAGTCTCGGTTGAACAGTGAAGATCTCGCGGAATATCGCCGACTGTGGACACATAGAAACCGTCGGTGAGAAAGTGTGAGCTGAGCACCGGCAGCGGCGGCACAGAAGCGGCGATTGGCGTGATAGAGAGGTTGTGCCAGTGAAAGGTCATGCCAGGATGAAGGGTCACTTGCTTGACGATTGGTTGATGTCCGCTGGCCTCAAGACGCAAGTTGGCGTGCAGTTGGAACTCCCATGTTGGGCAGCTGATGAGCTCGTAGACGGTCTCCGACGATTGTCTGGCAAAGTAGCGGTAGAATAGGCATGCGTCCGACGGTAGACCGCATCCGTGAAACCAGAACGAGGAGGAAGCTGCGCAGTAGGAGGCGCCAGGAAGTGAGTTGACATCCTTGAGCTCGGTGATCAGCGTGTCCGGACGAGTCTTGGCACAGAAGTTGTCGGTGCACGATCCGCGAGACGGGCATCGTTTGACGGCCTGTGTCTCGATGACGTAGGAACGGAACCATCCATCAGAGCGTTGGAGACAGTCAAGTGTGAGGGAGTTGACCGAGATGGTGAAGGTTCCAAGGGCGATTCCATGTTCGTCGCGGATCAACATGGTGGTCGACTGTCCTTTGGGTAGAAGCGTCAACGTGCTGGCATAGTTGACGTGACAGCTGATGCCGGTTGGTCCTCGCTTGCATGTCTCGGCCTTGGACACTGAGACAGTCGTCGGGTTGACGAAGCGGATGCAGAGGAGCAAGGCAATGAGCGTCGGCCCGAAGTTTGGGCGGAAGATGCGGTCCAGATGGGCGCGGCGCCATTCGACGCCAATGTCTCGCGCTTGACGGCCGACATTGTTGAAGCGGCGGCGGACACGATGCAAGTCGACTTCTCGCAGTCGATGCTGAGCTGAGTGTGCCCGACGCCGGCAGAAGCGCGCGAAGATGATGGAGCAGCCAAATACCCAAGATAGGCAGTTGAGAGCGGTACGGGCGTTGGCTCCACAGGCGCGAAGTGTTGAGAGGCAGCAGCAAGTGATCCCCATGATGAAGCTGACTGTTAGCCCAAGCAGGAGTGCGGCCCAGAAGGGGCGGCACATTGGATTGGCAAAATGATCGGCACAGAAGGTGCAGTCGATCAATCGACAGTTGTCGAGTGCTGGGCATGTTGCGTGTCGAGTGAACGTGAGGCTTTGAGATGTCCAGAAATTGGCGGCACAAGAGTAGTCGTGCGCGAGTGTCTCAGGCGGAAGTTCATATGTGAGATTTGGTGGCGCCTGGCGGATGAGACAACTCCCCTCACAGCAGATTTCCAGCTTGGCAATCTCTGGAGGGCTCTGGACATTGACTCCTCGGTCAGAGCAGAGCAAGTTGCAGTGGGTGCAGTCGACTGCAGTCGTCGCGGACGAAAGAAGCGGTCCAATGAGTGCTACGACGATGACGAGTGCGGTGATGGTCATTGCAGTCAGCTGTTGTCGAATTTGGCTTCGACGAATCATGCGGTGAACAGGCACGGGCTCAGGTGCTGTCTCGTGGTTCACCGACGGTTGTGGTTGCTCCGGCGGCTTGGGAGGAGACGACGGTCGATTGTCCTCTGCCCTCGGTGGGTTGGCGATTTCCAACGGGTAGAGTTTGGAGATTGGGCGAGTCAATTCACGACCGTTTGCGAGGCGAAGGTTGGCACTCCGAATGTTCGGTGGATCGCCGTTGAGTTGAGTGACGATTGCCGGTCGCCAGACATTTCTCGGGCCAAGTTCATCTCCGATGAGCACAGGATCGCCGATTTTAGGAGGATTGACCGTTTGAAGTCGCGGCCCCCTGTGTGTCCAGCCGGCGCGCTCCCGGAGAAGTGGCAAGTATTCGACGTTAAAACGTTCCCAGAAGACGTCCGCTGCTTCGCTGGTACTCTGCCAGCGGTTGGCGAGTCTCTCTTCGGGAAGTGGGCGTGTCGGTGATTCGTCTCTGGTGCCTGAAACAGTGAAATCGACCACAGAGCCTGGCTGGATGAGGTCGATTGGGCGAAGCGGTCGGCAGGCATCTGGTTGATCAGAGACGATGGTGAGTGGGCGTTGATTGATGGTCGACTCGATCTCGGCGGTTATGGTGAGCATATCGTCGTAGTCGAGTACACGACGGCCGAGAGTGCGCATGAAGCAATCCTTGACGATTTTGACGAGTCGCTCGTAGAAGCCCCCCATCCATGGACTGAGTTGTGGGATGAACTTCCACTCAATGCCGCGGACAGCCAGTTGTTGGACGTCAAGTGCTTGATTTGTGCCGGAGCGCGAAGTCAGCTCCTGAATTGTCTTGTTGGCGAGCACGAACTGCGTCCCATTGTCGGAAGTGATATGTGAGGGGCAGCCGCGTCGACTGATGAGTCTGCGCAAGACATTGAGGAACGAAGCGGTGCTGAGGTCGAGCGTCGGCTCAAGATAGACTCCGCGTGTGCTGAGACAGGTGAAGAGGACGATCCATGTCTTCACCCTCTCTCCGTTGACTCTGACGGTCGACGGTCCAAGGTAATCGCAGCCGACGGTCGAGAACGGTCGAGTGCGGTTGACGCGCCCAAAAGGTAGAGGTGGCATGTCCGGGCGAGCAAATGGGTAAGAAGTCATGCGGACGCAGTGGACGCAGTTCCGGATGACTGTCTTGACGAGTCGACGTGCTTGTGGTGCCCAATAAGTGCCGATGAGTTCGGCAAGTGTCCAGTCGACGCCCATGTGGTGAACACGGCGATGAATGTCGCTGATGATGAGAAGTGTGAGGGCTGAGTGACGCGGGAGCAAGACAGGGTTGCAAATGTCCCGCGGCCCTTGATGGTTGATTATCCGCGTTTGGAGACGGAGCAGCCCATCGGCGTCGACAATGGTCCGATGGTTGGCGAATTTTTTGAGGTGCCGTTGCTGCTCCATGCGAATGAGACGGACCTTGGCCTCCTGCAGATTGGATGGAGTGAGCGGCCCAAGGTGGTCGTTTCTGTTGGTGCCTGGTCGTGTCCGGTGGATGAAACGGAGCACGAAAGCTGTGCGGCGCAGAAGGTTGATCAGCGAAGAAAAGTTGCTGGCGTCGATCACTGGACGGTCGGTCTGTTCGGAGGAGGTAGTGACGAAAACTCCGGCCGACATTTGAGTGCTGTCCATGGCTTCGACGGTCAACTCGTCACAGTCGGCCGCGCTGATGGTGAAGTTGAACTCAGTCGGCCAATCCATTGACGGTCCCTCGAGCCATGACGGTCCTTCCCACCAGAGGGAAGAGTTGGTGAGTTCCGCTGGAGATGCACCACGCGTGGCGATGTCCGCCGGATTGTCGGCGGTCGGAACAAAGTGGAAGGAGCAGTCGACGTGGCGTCGAATCTCCATGAGTCGACGTTGCACGAACGACGGTTGAATGCCCGGTGAGTTGACCCAAGAGAGGGCAATTTGGCTGTCGCTCCAGAGGTGGACTTCGGCGATTGGTAACTTGATGTGTGTGCGGATGAAGGCCTCAGCGCGGACCCCGATGAGAATGGCGAGGAGCTCAAGTCGGGGGATGGTGAGTGATTTGCCGGCCTTCTTTGGACGAAGACGAGCTTTGCTGAAGATGAGGCGAGTCATTGCTGGCGAATCGACGGTGCGAAGATAGACTGCTGTGGCGATTGCATCCTTGGATGCGTCTGTGAAGACGTGAAGTTCGACCGGAGATGATCCTGACGTCGAACAGCGCCGGTTGAGGCGGATTGATTTTCCCTGCCAAGTGGTGACGATCCGGACCCATTCATCTGAAAGTTCGGGTGGCAGCGGATCGTCCCAAGAGCGTCCGTTGTCCCAGAGGCTCTGAGCGAAGAGTTTGGCGTTGAGAAGGCACGGGTTGACCAGGCCAGTCGGGTCGAAGACTTGGTGCAGGATTGAGAAGACTGTGCGGCGCGTGGTCAACTGCGGTGCCCAGGCAGGGAACTCGTAGATGAGCTCGTCGCTGGCTGTGTCCCAATGGACGCCGAGGAACTTGACGGTCGGTCCCTCTAGACGGTCATCTTGTGGCAATCGCTGTTGAATTCGGACGAATTGGAGATGAACTCTCGGATGTTCATCTTTGCACGGCCATAGACGTCCTTGGCGAAGTTGTAGGCGTCGAACGCCTCTTGAGTCGATTCGCAGCAGAGCAGCTGATTGTCGACGTACAGATCATCGATGAGTGCCTCTGCTTGAGCTCCGCACTGGCGAAGGTGGTGTCGAACCACACCGGCCAGAATGAACGGAGACGAGATGACGCCGAATCTGACGACTGAGTAGCGCCAGATCTGGAGGTTGTCCGGTGACAGCGGTTTGTTGATGTCCTTCAGCCAAAGGACTTTGCAGACGTCGCGGTCCATTCCCGGGTCGAGGAAGATGGGCATGAAGGCTTTTTCGAGGTCTCCGATGACTGCAATGCGCGACAGTCGATGACGGAGAAGCAGACCGACCAGGTCTGGAAGAAGCACTGGTCCGCGGTAAAGACAGTCGTTGAGAGATGGTTGACCACGCGGATGAGCGCTGGCGTCGACGACGACGCGAAGTTTGTGTGTGATGACCGGATGATGAGGAAGGAAGCATTCGACCGCACTTGGATTGCGCGTCGACTCCTCTAGCATTGAGCGGTTGAGTTGCTCCTTGAACATGCCGTCGTATTTCTGAAGGAGCTCCGGTCGATGTTGAATGTTCCGAAGAACTGAGGCGAGTCTGCTGTACGCCATGCGAAAGTTGGATGGCAAAGTTGGCTGAGGGTCGATCCAGGGCCATTTGACTGAGTAGTGGCCATCCGGACGTTGATGGATCGACTGTTCGAAGAGCTTGACTGCTTGCTCGTCGTCATTGACTGTTGGGTCCTCCCGGATGCCGATGCCCTCCAAAGACAACCATTCGTCGACGCTGGATGGTTGAATCGCCGGGGTCGAATCCGCTGCTGCAGAGATGGCGGTGACCATTGACACGGCGCGCATTGAGCGATGGGGGCGAATGTCGGCTTCGCCGCCGAGAAGTGGACCGAAGACGGTGCTGATCACGTGAAGGCTGGGCGTGATCTCACGAGTTGACTGGAAGAAGTTCCAGAAGTGTCGAGTGCCGATCATGATGTCGGGCGCCTCGTGGCTGAATGTGATTGCGTTTCGGAGATCGTCGTCGGTTGCGAGGTCATTTGCGTTGCACTGAAGGTTGGTCACCTCGAACCGGTTTGAGATTTGGTCGGTGCGGTTGAGCACGATTTCCTCCCATGATCCGTCCGTGCGGCGAAGTTTGACGGCATACATGGGTGAGTCGAAGCAGAGGGAGTCCCGTTGACTTCCACCAAATGCTTCGACCTCCAGACGCTCCCGGCCTATGCGCGGAGGCTGGAGACGGTCGACGAGCTTCTTGGTGATGAAGCTGGTCATGCTGCCCGGGTCGAACAAGACGACCACTGAGAGAACTGTGCGGCGAGCTGCGGACACAGGGATGCGACGAGTGAGCAGGAAGGCGTTGCTCTTCTTCCCGTGTAAATGTCCCGCAGCGAGAGAGCAGACGGTCGGAGTTGCCTTCTCCGAAGCAGTCGACTGTTGAGTTCCCCTTTCTGGGACACTCGACTGCGGCTCCGTCTTGCACCTAGTCGACTGGGTGACCATGGCCGGCTGAGATTTGCGCGGCATGCTGGGTCCCCTGAAGCGAGGTGGTCGACTGTTGATTGGTTTCGCCTGGTGCGAAGTCTGCTGTTGACGGCTCCGGTCACGGTCGCAGACAATGAAATGATGCTTGAGGCCGCAGTTCTGGCAGCGTTGCTGATTGACGCAATCCTTGAGTTGATGATACTGGCGAAGACAGTTGAACAGCGACCCATTTTCTTGAGACGGTCACTGCGACTCCGCGGTGTCGCATACTTTGGACAGCGACTCGGACGGTGCCCCTGCCCATTGCAGAGTGAGCAGATGAAGCGAGTTGACGGGTCAGACGTCCGATTTGGAGTGAAGAATGAGCGGGTCGGTTCCGGCTTGATGGGAGTTGACCGCGTTGATGCCAAAAACGGCTGAGTTGGTTGATGTCTTCCCCGTTGACGAGTGGAGTCGACGGTTGAGGTTGAGTCCATGCAGCGGCGGACTTCCTCTTTGAGTCGGATGATGTCGACGAGCGCCTTTCGAAGGTCGGAGTATTTCCAAGCAGTGGGCGATGCACTCTCTCTGACGACCAACTCGCGGATGATGGGTTCCGGCAGCTTGCTGCGGATTTGGATCATGGTCTGCTCTGTGTCAGGGTCCTTGCCGGCTGCCTCGAGTTGGTAGCAGATGCGGTCGACCGCATCGTTGAAGTTGCGCAGAGAGTTCACCGTGTCCTGAGCCTGCGGAAGATGTTGCAGCTCGGTGAACAGCGAGTTGACCAACTGCTTGTCTTCGCCAAAGCGTTCCTTGAGAATGGAGATCACCTTCGGATAGTTGATGTCCGATGGTTCGTAATGTTCGACGGCTTTGCGTGCGATGGATCCGACGGGCAAGCACATAAGCAAGTAGGTGTGCTTTTCGTAGGCGGATATTTGGCGCTGGTCGACGGCCACCGCGAATGCTTGCCACCACGTGCGGAACTGACGGATGTCTCCTGCAAACTTCGGCAGTTCGAACGTTGGAAGGCGGACGTTGGCCGGATGATTCTGCTGATGGTGATTCTGCTCTTGATGTGGTTGATGATTCTGCTGGTTGTGCTGGTCGTGGACTTGTTCCTGTTCGGCGATGGTTGACCGAATCAGTTCCAAGACTGCTCTCCCTCGCTCGTGGATTTCCATGAAGTGTTCGTGTTCTGGTTGCTCTACCTCCTCGTCCTCCTCTTCGACTGCTGCGACTGGCTGTGCTGGTGGGAAGCCATTGTAGATCACCTCCTCCGCTTCCAATTGCTGGGCGTTCAGTCGGTCCATGTGTGCCATCCAGCGGTCATTGAGCGTAGAGATGCGCGTCAGTGTTTGATCGAGGTGCAGGGTCTGTGCTCGGAGACGCCTGATGACTTCGGCGTCGACCTGCAAAGCATTGAGCAACTCCTCGCTGACTATGAAGTGATCGCGCAGTGTGCGCAGCGCTGGGGCGATTTGCATGCGGATGGGTCCTGATGTAGGCATTGTTCGGTGATCGACGGCTCCTGATTGACGGTTGACCAAGGGCTAGCTGTTGACGGTCGAGTGCCAGTCGACGGTCGAATGTGCGACGGTTGATGCAGGTGTGTCCCAGGAGGCGGGGGGTGCACAGCTGCGACGGTTGGTTCAGTGATAAAATGCTTTTGAAGAGTTCCGGGTAAGTCGACGCTGACAGATCACTATGGGTCGATTCCCGGCCGTTGCACCAACAATTTGTGTGGCCAAAGTTGAGGAAGGGGCTAGGCACAAATTCGGGATGTTGGGGAAAGGACAGGCTCAATGCCTTTGAAGGGGGTCGAGTGTGGCAAGGCGTCGACTGTGAGAGAAAGTCGACGGTCGTTGATCAACGCAGAACACCCGAAGACCCCAAACCCCAATGGTCAAGTCGAAGAAAGAGTTTAATAAGGTCGACGGTCGAAGAAGAGATTATATGATGGATAAATGCGGTCGAAGATCGGGGGAGAGTCAGAGGGGGTTGGAATAAATAGAAAGAGAGAGGGGAGGAAATTCAAATCAGAAGAGGTGAGCAGGATCTGAATAAGAGCGGATTGAAGCAGAATGAATTCAGGTTCTGGCTGGGAAAGTTCCTTGGCCCTTGGGGGAGAAGGAAAGGGGCGTGGCCAGACATCGGAACTTTCTAGAAGGATGGAACAAAGGAAGGGGGGACGACGGGGGGTTGGTGATGAGTCAGCCGATCGATCGATTGGTGATGAAACGGCAAAGTCCGTCGCCTTCGGCGACAAATACTATTGTTTATCACTTTTTTTATTTTGTAGCCCATTCGATTCTCTAACATGCCCGGTTACCGCCAATCGATAATTTCATTATCGTCGAAGGGGACAAGCGCTTCCAAAATTGCAACACTACTTGGCGTCGCACGGTGGACTGTCAATCAGACAATCAAAAAATTCCAGTAAAAAAATTTCAAATGAAAAAAATTTAGTTATATGCTTAGGGAGTATGGTACACTAGAGGACCTCAAAAGGAGCGGGAGACCTAGGTCGGTGAACACCAGCAGAAACCGGAAAAGGATCAAACAAAGAGTGGACCGCAACCCCCGGGTTTCCATGAGACGAGTCGCACGCGAGACAGGGATCAAAAGAGAATCAGTCCGACTTATGGCCAAAAATGAACTACGCATCCAGCCCTACAAACTCCAGAGAGCGCAGCTTTTGACAGATCAGATGAAGAAAGTTAGGGTCCAAAGATGTCGAGCACTTCTTCAGCGGCACGCAGGTCCACCCATCCTTTTCACGGACGAGAAAATTTTCACAGTTGAGGCTTATCATAACCATCAGAACGATNCCACCAAGTCAAAATACCACCACGAACGAAAACTTTTTTGTAAGACTTGTTAGACCAAAAGTATAAAGGACAAAGTTGTGCAGAATTTTATGCTCCATCTTTTAGTTTTTTAGTTTTTCAAATTCCCGCAAAAAAATATTGAAATTTTCCGAAATTTTCGAAAAGGGCGAAAAATCGGTGTTTTTCAAAAATTTCAAAATTTTTTGCGGAAATTTGAAAAACTAAAGAATCTAAAAGATAGAGCATAAAATTCTGCACAACTTTGTCTTTTATACTTTTGATCTAACAAGTCTTATAAAAAAGTTTTCGTTTGTGGTGGTATTTTTGACTTGGTGGTATTTGGAATGGTAGCCTTCCCAACACCCTGCTTCTGTTATGGTTTGGGCCGGAATTTGTTCCACCGGCAAAACACCCCTGATTTTCGTGGATCCGGGGGTGAAAATCAACAAAGACTATTATTTACGGGAAATTCTTCAAAACACTTTTGGAACCCTGGGCTATGGGCCACTTTCGGGCCAGAACTGGATTTTTCAGCAGGACTCTGCGCCAGCCCACAAGGCCCGCGAAGTTCAGACCTGGTGCCGGGATCATTTGCCCGGGTTCATATCATCCCAGGAATGGCCCCCATATTCCCCCGATCTGAACCCAATGGATTATTCCATCTGGGCCATTTTGGAGGCCAGGGCCTGTGCTAGACCACACAAAAATTTAGAGTCTTTGAAGCAGGCCCTTCTCCGAGAATGGGACAAAATTCCGACCCAGGAGCTGCGTGCTATCGTCGAAAATTTTCCCTTACGACTTCGTCTCTGTATTTGGGCTAAGGGCGGGCATTTCGAAACTTAATGATTGTTTTTGAACCCTATTTAGTTGTGCATCTTTTGACGCTATTTGATTGTAATTTGTTCAATTAATAAAAAAGTTATGAACAATTTAATGAGGTGCAGGACTTTCTGGTCACCCTGTATAACATGTAAATAAATTGGTCTGGTTGTTATTAAACTAATTTAAATTGACGAATCGTGGCTTTTTCGCTAGGTTGACGAATCGTGGCTTTTTGCCTTATTTGACGAATCATGGTTTTGACGAATCATGGCTTTTTCACTGGGTTGACGAATCATGGCTTTTTCACTGGGTTGACGAATTATGGTTTTGACGAATCATGGTTTTGACCAATCGTGGTTTTGACGAATCGTGGTGGCGCCGTCATTTTTTCTCTCTTTCCCAGCGAAAGCGCTGCTCTGTGCTCGTAGCACAGCGGAATAGCCAAATTGTCCTCCACCCGATGAATGGCTGGTTCGGATCCCATGCAATGCAATGCAATCGATCATGGCGGATGCAGTAAAGACAAATTGAAGCAAAAAATGAATAAAATTATAAAATCCGCGTCAGAAAAATGTGGAAATCTGGCTTTCTTTTTTGGAGTCAGAATGTCTCGAAGCGATTGATTGTCGGCGCTTTGGCGCGAAACAGGCCGTTTCTGTGTGGAGACTATAAAATTGATTATAACTCCGTTTAAACGCAACCTAGAAAACGAATTTGGTATCAAAAGATAGGCCTAAATGTCTGCTATAAAATTGCAAAAGAGACCATCAGGATTGGCCAAGCGCAAAAAAAAATTATGGCCACATCTTTGGCCCAAATCACGATTCTGTGGCTTAATTTGGCCATAACTTTTTTTGCGCTTGGCCAATTCGGATGGTTTCTTTTGCAATTTTATAGAAGACATTTAGACCTATCTTTTGATACCAAACTCGTTTTTCTAGGTTGCGTTTAAGCTGAGTTATAATCAATTTTATAGTCTCCACACAGAAACGGCCACACTGAAACGTCTCCTACCGCTTTGGCGTCTCATTTCTCTTTCCTCGCCTTGCTCTTTTTCATCGAAGTGGGCGTGTCATTCCTTGGCATGGGCGTGACTCTCCACCTTCTCCATATAAATATCCTCCCCAAATTGCTCATTCCTCACAATGTGTGATCGCGCTGAGATTTATCCTAATGCAAACTAAAATCGCTTTAAAAAATTATAACTCAAAGGGATTTCCACATTTTTCTGACACGGATTTTACGTATGTAGAGCAGCAAGAGAGTGTGGGAAAGTGAGAGGAAAAATTGAACATGTGTAGTTTCGCGTGTTTGGCATTCTGTCGGTGGAGATTAATAAATCGTCACTCATGATCGGGCCAGGAAAATTCGTCAGCGGAAAATCCGTCAGTGAGAAAATTCGTCAGTGGAAATTTTTTGATTTCAATTTCAAGAAAAACGATGAATGATCCACTAAAAGACCATTCTTCATAATTACCATCTCAATTTTAAAAATTTAGACCTTTTATCATGAAAACTGTCATTTTTTTGCTTGAGACAAGTTTTAAGTAGAAATTTCTGTATTTTGGGGAAATTTTGGATTTTAGACCCATTTTTGTTAGAAAATTGGTTTCCGGGAAGTCCGGTCTAA
>LDKF01003054.1:0-19412 GCA_001026735.1 Rotylenchulus reniformis | reverse complement strand
GTCATGTTGCACCGATTGGGATGAAATTTCGGATCGAGGGTTATCGAGGGTGCTGAATACGGTGGTGATGTTGTTTCAGCATGACAATGCTGTTGAACTGCTTTAACTTGATGGAATGGGCTGCCCTAGCAACCGAAGGTCTTTAAGCGCGAAGCGCTTTTCCAACGCAGGCGCTGTGAGTAATACCAAGAGTAATACATAGAGCAGATTTCGGGTACTGATTATAAAATTCAAATATTGTTTAGAATTGTGTATCTATATAGAGTAATGTTACCCGCGCAGTTTTCCCCTGCGCTGCAGCTAGTTTAATTAAACATTTTTACCAAAGCACAGGCTTCATAGTTGATTTTGAAGGTGAACAGTCCGATCTGGTCCTTGATGGCCCGGAAATACACTGACAAAGCGATGAAAATGGTGAAGAATATTGTGTAGGAAAAGTCTAGCGGGAAAATGATGTTCATGGTCAGCAGATTCTCGCGCATCTGATAATTCTGACTCAGGTTGTAAATAACCGCGGTTCTGCAAAAAATGATGAATCCTGGATTTTTTGATCAAAACTAACGCAACAAAAAAAACGAAATTGAAAAAATATGGATACCTAATCATAGGTACAATATGACGGCTTCAGCTGACATGAATTTTTTGCGTTTGTTTAGATCAATAAATCCATTTATGCTATCCATGATATAAAAATTGCAGCTGTTTACTGATATAGTTTTTAGTTTTAAATTGGACTATTTATCTTACATGATTGTCCAAATTTTTCGGCTTTTCAAGAAAAATTTCAAAAATTTTCATAATTTGGCAAAAAATTGTTTTTTAAAGGAAATATTAAGCTTTTTCATGGCATATATAAAAAAATTGTATTCCAAAAAGCGCATAATTTTCTGCATTCATTTTTTTGTTATTTTGATCTATAGATTTAAAAAAGTGAAATCGCATGTTTGATTCGGTGCAGCTCCTTAGTTCCCAGCTCACTAGCCCCCAAAAACTTTTTATATTGTTAGACACCCAAACATATTTTTTAAAGTATAGAATTTTAAGCTCCCTTTTTGGTCTTTTGGTTTTTGATATTCCTTGAAAATTTTTGATTTTTTCTAAAAAAAAATTTCCTTTTATTGGAACTGGAATATCTAGTCAAAATTAAAAAAATTGGATTCTTGGAATTTTCTGGGGACTAGAGAACTGGGGGGCTATGGAGTTGTAGCCAATTCGATTGTGTATTGGACTTGGACCAAGAATTTACTCTAAAATAAATTGATTTGCATCGGTGCGTTAAAAAAATGACGACGGACGTTAAAAAAATTCGCCAATGTGGTCAGTCTGGTCGAAAACTATTTTTTTTTGTTAGGCAAGTTAGACCAAAAGTATAAAAGCAAAAATGTGCAGAATTTTATTCTCTATCTGCTGTTATTTTTATTTTTTCGAAATTCGGCCAAAAAGTTCGAATTTTTCACACAGAAAAATATTTCATACAGATAAATTTTTTAATAGAGAAAAATAGGGTTTTTGGGGGATATTTCGAACTTTTTGGCCGAAATTCGAAAAAATAAAAATACCAGCAGATAGAGAATAAAATTCTACACATTTTTGCTTTTTATACTTTTGTACTAACTTATTTAACAAAAAAGTTTTCGGCAAGACTTGCCACATTGGCAAATTTTTTTTTAACGTCCTAGCACCATTTGCATCTGCTGAAGAGATAAAATCAATATTTTTGAGTTCAAATTGATGATGTTTATATATATATTTTTTTTTAATTTAAATTTATAAATCATCCGAATAATTAATATATAATTTGAAATTTACAATGCATAAAATACTTTTTGCTGATCAGATGCAACTTTCGATTCTTTCCTATCAACCAGTAGTCACCGATGGGAATGCACAAAATGATGGCCAAAAAGAAGTAGTGGACATTGTAGAGGAAGCCCATGTTATAGTCGTTGGTCAACGCAATGTACACCTTCGAAAAGTTGCAAGAAAAATTTCGATTAAAAAATATGATAAATAAAATAAAAAAATTAAAACCATATATGTATTGTAGGCCGCCGGACTGTCCATAAATGTGGTGAGGAATATGTACAGGCAAAATGCGAATGTAATTAGAACCTGAAAAAGGGATGATCATTGTATAAAATTGCTAGGAATTGTTGTTTGACAAGCTAATTGATCCCGGGTCTCAAAAAATGGTTTAATTACCCAATTTGAGTTCCAGGAATTAATTTGCCTATTACGCCGAAATGGCTTCCAAAAATTCTGACCTAACCAGCATCATCAAACGATTGGACGCGCTCGATAAGCGACTCGCCAACAATGCGACAACGGAGGACCTGAACCAACTGTTCCGTGACATCAACGACAAGCTGGACAAGATCAACGATCGACTGGACAAGGTCGAGGTCAACAACAGTGCGGAGGAGAAGGAACGACAACGCAGTCTGGTGCTCATTGGACTGCCGGAGTCGGAGGAAGCGAAGCCAAGCAAGCGGGCGAAGGAAGATCTGATGGCGGTGGAGGACGTGCTCGATGAACTTGGAGTGGAGGGGACGCCGGTGTCAGTGTATCGAATGGGCAGGCCGGGCATGGAGCGGAAGGGTCCAAGGCTCTTGAAGGTTGTGATGGGGGCGAGTGTGTTTCAGCGCATTGCGCTGGCGCAATGGAAGAAGAACAGGGCAAGGATGCGGGAGGAGATGCGTTGGTCAAGGCTGCTGATCAGACCCAGTCTGTCGCCGGAGCAATTGAAGCTGGATAAAGAAGAACGGGAGCGACGCTGGATGCAGAAAAGTGGCGGTGGTGGTGACCGTGGAGCTGAACACGTGACTCAACGGAAATAACAAGTTGGCCCGTCAAAATCCATAAAATGTTTTTATCAAAACACAAGGAGCTTATTAACTAAAATTGATACTTTAAAATTTATGCTTAGGAAAAATATTTATGATATATTTTTTATAACCGAAAGTTGGCTAGGGAAAAACATCTCGGATAATTTTATAATTGAGGACACTCCTTTTTCTGTGATACGACAGGATCGAGCTCAGAAAAAGGGAGGAGGTGTACTGGCTATAATTTCAAATTCAGTCCCATTCATAAAAATTCCTACCCCAAAAAATGATTTTTATGATATTTTATCTTTTGATATAATTTCTCCATCAAATTTTAGAAAACATAGGTTTATTCTGGTATACATGCCCCCTCCCCCCAAAAATGAACATCAATTATTTTTAGCTAATACTCTTTTTGAACTAACGGCAATCGATTATGACTTTTCCATTATCGGTGATTTTAATATTCCAGCAATTCCTTGGCAATCAAATGACCTTTCAGCATGTACAGTTAAAAATAACCCATTTTTTGATTATATAGTAGATTCGAATTTAAAGCAACTAGTAAAATTTCCTTCTCGGCAACAAAATTTCTTGGATTTGATTTTTTGTTCGGACTCTGAAAATATAATAAATATTAAACAATTAGAGCCTATGCAATGCAATAAATCGATATCCGATCACAATGGAATTGAATTTGATCTAATTTTTCAAAAATTTTTGAAATCTAATATTTGTGTAAAAGATTTTTCAAATTGTAATTATGAGCAAATTAATCAGTTTCTTCGTTCTATCGATTGGACTAAATCCTTTATTGGCTGTACGGATATCGATTCATTGTACACAACTTTCCAAAATATTATCTGGGATGTAATTGATAAGTTTGTACCTTCAAAGCATGTCTCTTCAGGATTTTCTTCTCTTCCAAAACATATCAAAAAAATGATTGACTACCGTAGAAATTTATTAAAGAATTTTTCGAGCATTAAAGTTAAACAAAAATTTAGCGAAATTTCACAGAAAATCGATTATGAGATTCAAAGATTTTTGAAAAACAGAGAAAACAAAAAACTTACCAATCTGAAAACTAAATTCCAATATATTTCCTCATTTTTAAAATCTAAAACAACACAAATTCCACTTCTCACTGATGAGAACAAAAAATTTTTCACTACTCCCTCTGAAAAAGCTGAAGTTTTATCCGAATTTTTCCAAAAAACTTTCTCTCCTTCCAATTTTTCTAATGAATCCATTCGAAAAATAAATTCTCCTTCCATCCATTCAATAATTATTCTTCAAAATGACATTTTTAACATTTTAAATTCTTTCGCATATAAAAACAATTTATCACCCGATGGAATTCCCGAAATTTTTCTTAAAAACTGTTCCAATTCACTTGCTTACCCAATTTTTTATATTCTCTCATTTTCAGCTATGGTAGGAAAAGTTCCAAAAATATGGAAGGAATCAGTTGTCTGTCCGATTCCTAAGAAACCAAATGCTTCAACATTATCTGATTTTAGACCAATTTCGTTATTGTGTCCAATATCTAAAATCATGGAAAAAATTGTATATCGGATAATACTAAGACATGTTGAAAAAACAAACATTTTACCCAGTTCCCAGCATGGTTTTAGGACAGAAAAATCTGTTACAACCCAGTTACTAGAAACTTATAATGATTTGACAAATGTCCTAGAAAAAAGAAAAAACGCGGATGTGATTTATTTTGATTTTTCAAAAGCTTTTGATACTGTACCCCATTCAAAATTGCTTAATAAATTGCATGAAATTGGAATTGAAGGAACTTTGTACAAATGGCTTGAAGATTATCTTTTAGAAAGAACCTTTCGGGTTAAAGTGCAAAAAAAATTCTCATCACTAAAAAATGTGACGAGCGGTGTTCCCCAGGGATCAGTGCTCGGACCGTTGCTGTTTATACTTTACATTTCTGATCTTCCAAATTTTTGCGAAACTGAAAATGTCACAGTCAAATTATTTGCTGACGACCTCAAAGCCTACTCAATTTCAGATAAAAATTCTAATTTTACTACTAATCTTCAATCCTTTATCATTAAGCTTGAGGAATATGCTGTGCAAAAAGGTCTAAAAATTGCCATAGAAAAATGCCAAGTTTTGCATCTGGGTTGCAATAATATGAAAGCTGAATATTTTCTTTATAATTCCAAAATCTGTACTGTTCAAAATAACGATTCTGTCCGTGATTTAGGAGTATATTTTACTTCTGATCTGAAATGGAAAAGTCATATTGAGAAAATAGCCAGTAATGCATTGAAAACTTCTTTCACACTTTTAAGAGGATTAAAATCCAATAATCCCAACCTTCTGCTCCAACTTTACAAAACTTATGTATTACCTTTGACAGAATTTGCATCCCCAGTTTTCAATCCCTTTCTCAAAAAAGACATAGAACTAATTGAAAGAGTTCAGAAAATTTTCTTACGAATAGTATATAATCGATCCCACCCAGGAATGATCACTCCTGATTACACCACACTTCTCAAAAAATACAAACTCGATTCCCTTCAAATCCGTAGATTAAGAACAGATCTCATTCTTTTCCATAAAATCTTGCATGGACAGATAAAAATTGTCTATGAAAATTCATTTTACATCAAAGAATCGAAAACTAGAAACGATCCTTTTAAAATTTTTATTCCAGCTGTTACCAATTTAATCCGACATAATTCCTTTTTCATTAGGGTTCCTAATCAGTATTCGAGACTTCCAGCCAACTTTCGTAAATCTTCGCCAAAAGAATTTTCTAAGCTCCTTGAATCTGCCGATCTGAGACCTTATTTGTCACGCCTTACTCCCGGCGCATGATCCCATGGGCACAATTATTGTTTGTTGTTATTATTTTTGCTTGATTGTGTCATTTATTTTATTCGTGCGTTTCTGGAACGTCGCCCTAGTGGCAAATAAATACAATACAATACAATGATCGGAGCTAAGAAGTAAGAAATTGCCATATTAGGAAATTGAAAAATTTTAAATATTTCGACTTTTTGTCGGAAATCTCAAAAATTACCAAAACATCAAGCCAAGCATATTTTTGTATTTTTTTCGAAGTTATGGCCTAGCAAAGTCTAGAGGCGGTTTTTGACTTTTTTATTTTAACTTCATTACGATTAAAGTCTAGTTTTTTGGTACCCCCTTCGAATTTCAACAAATTCCCAATTTATCCCCCATTAGTCTAACCCATGTATGTAGCTAATCTTACAGTTGCCACAATGCAGGTGATGCCGAACATTTGGCTCCGGTGCCGTTCGTACTCGCGCACCCTCAGTGTAGCCCACACCCGTTCCGCCATCACCGCACAGTGAAGCATCGGTGAGGCGGCAAGGTAGATGTAGAAGGGCAGCCGGAACAGGTAGACCAGGCCCACGGGGGTAAGACACTCGCAGGGATGACGGTAGATGGACATGATGTACTGTAATGGAGAATGAGGTATTCTCAACAGACAATTGGACACCAAGGAAATTAGGACAATTGAGGACCAAAACTCTTTTCAAACTTTGGGTGTGGTACTTTTAGGGACTCATCAGCTGGGATCCCGCATGACTCTTATGTAATTGAAAGTATAAGTCGTTTGTTTAGGTTGGAGTCTTATTTTTCGGGAAAATCGATGCGAAAATCAAAGCTTTGCAAGCGTACCGCTAGAGTCCCAGACCAGGCAAGTCCTTAAGTCAATCCCGCACTCAAATTCGGGACACTTGTATTTGTGCCCAATTGTTTGCTTTTTTGCCGGACACGGACACAAATGGATCATAAGACACTAACTTATAAGTTAGGGAATCAATTATTGATTTGCCATTTTTGGTTTGAATTTTTCTTGGATTTGTCGAAAGTTCGATTTTCAGCAACCATTTTTAGCAAAAAAGATATTCCCAGTGATTTTTCTTACAATATTCCTGACATTCCTGATAATATAGGACCAAATGAACTGCATATAGAAGAACATCATAGCAATGATGAGGATCTGAAAATGAATTTGGAGGGTTGCGAAATGCGATTCTGCATTGGGGTGGGGTCAAACATTGATATGCCATTTTAAAATAAATTCAGAAACAAAATATCTAAATCAATTATACCTATATATTAGAGTGTTTAAACATTCGTCCATTTTTAAAATTGCCATATTTGACAATTTTTTAACTCGTCGATTCAAAATCATTAAAATCCATATTCGGTTAAACATATGTTTTTCAATTTATTTAGATTAAATCTTATATTAAAAATTTAAACAATTTCAGCTTTTTTGCTTCCCAAAAATCGGTAAATGAATTTAATCAAAAAGTAAGCTGACCTAAAAATTAAATGAATAAATAGAAAAAAAAGTAATTAAAAAGGACTTACCAGTAAATTTTTATGCAAATTTGTCCGCGGATTCTTTTTACAGAACCAATAGAGTCGGGCAAATGCACAATTGAATGCAATGCCAAGGATAATTTGGCAAATTCGTACAATGTTGAACCGAACATCTGTCATAAATGCTTCGGCCTCCAGACAATCCAAAGTGTTGTTGTTCGTTGTTGTGTTCATCATGTATTTTTCGATGATTTTTTTACGAATTGATCTTAAAGAATGATTATTTTTATATTTGAATAGTTTAAATAATATCTTTTGTTCGTATAATAAATTTAAGGCTATGAAAAGTTAGAAAAAACACAAATTATTATACATACAGGGTGACAAGAAAGTCCTGTCCCACCATGAATTTTTATTAACTTTTTAATGCAACACTAAAAAAATAAGCAAATATTGTCAAAAGATGCGCAACAAAATAGGGTACAAATACATACATTAGAATTTAAATTTCATATCCTTAACCCAGAAATAAAAAATAATTTGTGCTTGAAAATTTTTGTAAAAGCGCCGCAGCTTTTTTCCAGGTATTTTGGCCTAAACTCTAGGATAGGGCAGGCAGAGCAATTCTAAATTTTTATGAAAAATAGCACAAGCATTGTTCTTCACAATCGCTCAAGTGAAAAATTTTTTTAAACCAAATTGATTAAAAATATTGAGATTTTAATGGAGGGATATTTTTGATATATGCAATTTTTGAGGGTCAAAAATCAGGTGGTCCCCAAGTTGTAAAGCTTATAACTTGGTTGATTTTAAAGCTAGAGAGACAATTTTTTTGTGAATTGATATAGCAATGAATTTACTATAAAATCAAAGAAAATTTGGCTCTAAAATATTTTCAAAATAAAAAATTAATTGATAAATAAAAAATTTCGTCTCCGTGCCGCAACTATGGTTTGACAAATTAATTCATAACATCTTTTATCAATCGATAAAATTAAAAATTCTTAATTGTAAATTGTAGAGAATTTTTTGCTCTATTAAATGATTTGCGGATATTTTTTAAACAACCATTCACAGATTTAATCGAAATTTTTAAATGGACAATTTTATTGCCTACCAAAAAATTTCAAACCGGGTTGCAATTTTCGAATTCTTTTATTTCACACTTGGTTAACCTTATTACCAATTGGTGATAGCTCGACTAGTACAGAATTGAATGAGCTACAAAACCATATAAAAAGATAAGCAATCCATCTTTTGGAAAAAAGTTAGGGCCAGAGAAAAAGTGGGACAGGACTTTCTTGTCACCCTGTATTTCGAAGTCTAGAAGTGTTCGTCAAGGAAATTTTTTTTAAACAAAACTGAAATAAATTTATTCAAGAGGATTCAAAGCATCAAGGATTAAAAAATATAAACAATAACTTTAACGGTAAAATAATTTTACAGATTTTTATTCATTCTAAATGCTTAAGGACCAATTACTTTAAATTAAAAAATAATAATTTTTATAGTAAATGTCATACTCAAGATTATAAATTAAAGCCAAATTCGATCCTCAAGATCCTCAGATTTTCTGAAAGTTAAACTGATTTTTAGAGTTTTAGTGTGTCGAATTTGGAATCCTCAAGCCTCAAGTTCAAATGCTCAAATATACTCAAGTGTCGCATCAACAATGTAACATTAATGTGCAAAATTCAACTCATAAATTGGGGCTTTTGGCCACTTCAGATTATCACATTTTATCGCGAAAATGATGATGAAAACGGCATTTATGTTCTCGTCATCATGTCAACTGACTTCGAGACCTATATATCAAGAACACAACTTTTTGCACATTTTGCCCTTCAATATTAGTCGCATAAAATAAGGAAGATAAAGGTCCTCAATTATAGTTTGATGTGTGCGATGTTACGGTGGGCTAGGATAGGTACAAAATGGATCGGCGGGCTAATAATGGATGAGCATGGGACCCTGCAGATATCAAGGAGTACACAGCCATTTATACATACAATACATGTTGTGTTTTTGCGGTTTGCTGACGTCAATGGGATGTGTTGTTAAAAAAATACAAAATATCATACTTTTCTTTACGATTTGCCTTTTTTTATTACAAAATATTCATACAATACAATACAGTTTAGGGCCACACAAACATGCTAGCCACATAAAATATGATAATAAAATTTAATAAATAGGTAGACATTAATAAAAAAATATTAATAAAAACAATAAAAATATGGTCCTTCTAAATATAATATCAAGATTAAACATCCAATTTAGATGCTAGAAAAATTTCCGAATAAATTTCAGAAAATTTTTGTTTTAGTTTCAGCACTTTGGTTCATTTAATATAGTCAAAACAATCGGTAAAAAAGTATCGAAAATGTTTTGAAAGTTTTGGAACTTTGCTGTACTCCCCTCACCAAACTAACAGATTGGACAACAGGGTTTTTGATTTCAAATTTAGCGAAATAACACAACAAAACACACATTGAACACTATAACAAGCAACCATATAAAACATGTTATTGATCTCTGATATGGTGCGAAATTTGTAAAGAGAAATTTACGCGTGCCATCCCGTCCTACTTTTTTGGGTTCATGCCGGCATTTTTCTAGATCAGGATCCGAGATGCGAATTTCTTTTACCTTCACAACTCAAAGCTTAATTTTAACATTTAGTATTTTTTTTTATTTTTTTTTAAATGGAAAATTTCATAAAAAATTATCATAAGGCACCCGCTCTAATTTCTTCTAAATAAAATAATTTTTTTATATTATATGATTTTTTTGATTCGAATTCATTTTGGACCGACCCGAATAGCTTAAAGCCCATTTTGGCCCGAGTGGCTTAACGCCCATTTTGACCCCTGTAGCCAAACGACATAGCACCGTTATTGATATAAACAATTCAAACAAAAATCATTATCCTCAAACATCCTTAAAGCAGTGCCTTCAAAAAATAAAAAAATTAAAAATGGTAAGAAATAGCATAATGGTAAAAATTTTCGAAGAATTTTGCATTTTTTATAAATTTCTTTTAAAAAATTTTTTACATAAACCATAATTTTTTAATATTTTTTTTAAATTTTTCAAAACCAATGTGATTATTTTAGTTTTCATTATTCAATCATTACACCATTTTTCATGGTTCGAAAGTTCCATAATAAGCATCTCGGAAAAAGTTTTTAGATTCCCAATTAGACCAAGTCTCGCGTCAAATTTTTCAAATAAACAAATTTGATTTTAAAATTTTGCATGTAATAGGAGGCTTTCGTTCCTTTAAAACATGGTCAACATAAAGCTCTTCATTAAGCGTGAAAATATTGTGCAACGTTCGAATAAAATTAGAGGAAAATTAAGAGAATATTAGAGAAAGTGAAAAATAAAGCGATGAGCATAACAATAAAAATAAAAGAAAGAGTAAGAATAATACAAAAATATTTTTCCTGCGAATATTTTTTGGTTCATAAAATGATGATAATTTGGAAAAATGTGAAACAAGATTATAAGGAAAATACAATAACAAAAATATTCAAGTAGAAAAAGGAAGAATTAATTAACTACACATGTTCAGAGCCAAAAAAATGGATTGCACTGGCAGATATAAAAAAGGGAAAAGCGATCAAAGAGCAATAATTCTAATGCTTAAAACTAAATTAATATTTCCAATTAAAAATAAAAGTATTGATAGCCAATAAATATTTTTGTAAGTATAGGAAAGAGCAGAAAAAACTTGTTTTCAAAACAATTTAAAAACAAATGATAAATTTTAGGTATTGGACAAAGTAAAAAATTTACAAATTAATAATGGACCTCTGCCTTTTTTGCAAATAAATTAAAATAACTAATGCTTGGGCAAAACGTTAGAGCGCCGGTGGGACTCAAACCCAGGTCTATACAATCCGGGGAGTGCCCTTATCCACTAAACTACAGCGATCACGTTCGCCCGGTGCTAGGACGTTAAAAAAAGTGCCAAATGACATAGTCAAAACAAAACTTTTTTTGTAAGACTTATCGACAAAAAGTATAAAAGCAAAAATGTGTAGAATTTTATGCTGATTCGAATGGTATAAAAAATTTTCGAAATTCGAATAAAAAGTTTGAAATATCCCCTAAAAACGTATTTTTCAGTATTTCGGGAAAATTTCGAACTTTTTGTTCGAATTTCGGAAAATTTTTTATACCATTCGGATCAGCATAAAATTCTACACATTTTTGCATTTTATACTTTTTGTCTAACAAGTCCTACAAAAAAGTTTTTGTTTTGACTATGTCGTTAGGCACCTTTTTTTAAAGTCCTAGCACCGTTCGACCGCCCTTTAATGAATGCTTTTCATGGGGTGGGAATCACTCTCGGGAGGATTTCCTCTTTTCCCTTACAAATAATAGTTGCTAAAAGGGTAATTTTTATCAATCTCATTCGCGAAAAAATGAATAAAAATTTTATATATCGTAAAACTAGATTTTCATTTTCTACAAAATAAATATAAAAATGAAAAATATTTAGGGGTATACTATACCTATGCAGGTTAATAAATCCAATTTAAAATTGATCTTTGATCTTAAAAATAATAAATATGTAAAATTAAAGCAATTGAAGGAAGGACTGACCCATAAGAAAGTGAATATGAGAAAATAAAAAAAGTTAAAAGTAATGAATTAAATTCCCTATTTTCTCCTCCTCTTCCTACTTCGTTGTTCTTCTTGGCCTATCAGTTGGGTAATGGCATTAGTAGTATCATTTTTCCGGAACACATCATCTCCACCCATGTTTTGCACTGCCATTTTGTAGGCTTGTTGAAGGGTTTTGAGACTGGAATTTAATTAACAAAGATAATTAAACAAAATGCATGATAATTCAGTATAATTTTTTAAATGCAAATTTTGGCCCAAAAATCGTCAATAAATGGCTCTGTAAGATTTTTAATTATTTTAATTCTTCTTCATCTAAAAAAGACCTTTGGTGCTTATTCCGTTAAAAATAATTCCTTAATTTTTCATGAAAAAATTAAAATTGCAAAAAACAACAGGGATAGTCAATAAATTAAGATAAGGTAAAATACAGTAATTTAAAATAAAAAAGCTATTTTAAACAAATTCAATCATAATAATTTATTAAAAATAAATATCGTAAAAAATTCACCTGGCATCGTTGGCATCGAAAGATATTTCCCTGCCAAAAGGCCTTAGATGGTAGATTAGATATTCAAGAGTGTACCTGGAAAATTCCATTTATATATGGTATATTTTTATGGATTGAATTCATACATCAAATTCGGATTCACGTAGTGGAAGGAGATGGCATAATCGCTACAGCAGTTCGGGCCCTAAAATTTTGTTAACAAAATCATTTCGAATACCATTTAAAAAGAGTTTAAATTTTGAGTCTTTGGTATTTTTAAAAACTTTCCTTACTTCTAAGCAAAAAATTTATTTCTTAAGTAATACGCCAAAATTCTGTTAAAAAATTTCCGGATGATTGCGGCAGTAGGTAGTCGGGTCATCCGGAAATTTTTTAACAGAATTTTGGCGTATTTCTTAAGAAATAAATTTTTTGCTTAGAAGTAAGGAAAGTTTTTAAAAATACCAAAGACTCAAAATTTAAACTCTTTCTCTCAAAAAAGCATAATTGCCAAAAAAAATTCTCGTTGCTCTTATGGACCAATATTATTTTCTTACAGCTTGTAAAATTTCTGAAAACGCTAAAAAATGAATTTTTTGAGGAATTTTCCATATTTTTGGCGATTTTTGGTCATTCGCAGTGAGCCTTATCCCCCCATTCGCAAGGCCCAATTGACCCACCCACCCCCCCCTGGTTCATGAATGCTGGATTGGGTAATGCTGGATTGGGTTATAATAAATTAATCTCAAAAACATTATTTCTCTATACCTAAAATTAATTTTATTTAAAAATTCCACCTGTTCCATGGGGTAATAGATGTACTGCCAGAACCAGAAGCTCGGGTCAACATGGCCCGGGGATAAGTGATGTTCAGGGACGAAGGGCAGGAATCGATGATGGCCTTCCGCATCCCGGGAATCGCCTGCCTTGACGCCGATTTTCTCGAGACAAAGACCCATTTCCGCGTCCTCGGCACCCGACTCATCGGCCTTGAAATTTTAAAAATTACTCTTAATTGAAAAAAATTCAATTTTTCAAAAAAAAGAGCCAAGGCGGCTGGTGATATGGCCTCCCTGCTTTGAAATTTAAATGAAAAAATCCGTTCATGAATTCTGAACTGGGTTATAAGCCTAACCCACTTGAATTGGTCCACTTTGAAAAAAGGTATGGCCAAAATACTCTGAATTTGGCCAATAATTTATTTTGGTCATAACTTTTTTGCAGTGGGCCAATTCGAATGATATAGGCTTATTTTGTAGCTAATTTTTTGCTCTATTTTTTAATAACAATATTGTTTTATAAGTTTCGTTTGAGCCGAGATATAACAAAATCCCCAAATGTCGGGTCCCCAAATGTCGACCATAAAAATTTTATGCAACATGCTTTCGCGTCATAAAATCGAGGGGCTAAAATAAAGTTGGAATTATCTGACTTTTCTATGCTTATTTTAGGAAAATAGAAATAAAAGCAGATCCAAAAATAAATCGATTTAAATTTAAAAAATTAAAATTCAATTGCAACATATATAAAGGTTCGGAAAAAAATTACTCACTTTGCATTTCTGCTTGTTGGGTAATCCTTCCTCGACGAACATCCTCAATGCCTTTTTGCTGAGCACATATCCGGCCCCACCGCTCATGTAGCCCTGACAAATTGGGAGAAAATATGGAAAATATTTTGAACTCCTAAAAATGTGCCTGTTTCGTGAAGGGTTTGAACTTGCACCCATAATAGACGGGTTCCTCCGGCGAGTGGGCCATCAGCAAATAACGCAAATTCTCCAAAATCACAAAAGTGTCGTCGTCCGCTTTCAGGAACCAATCGAAGTCATTCTAAAAAAAATTTTCTAAGGCACTTAAAACTTCTGCGAAGTGCTCAAAATTTCCAAAAAAAATTGTTGGACATTGGCCATTAAATCTGTAATTTTTTTTCATTTATTTATTTTGTGGATTATTTATTTAAAAAATATTTTAGTATTGACTAACAATGTGGTGGTCATAGGCATATTTGAAGGCGGCCTTTGTCTTGCCCCAAAGATGGTTTCTGGAGGAAATTATTTCAGATTAAATATTTCTAATTAATTAAATCTCATTTCACATTATTAAATTTTTGAATTGTATTTAAATTATTTTTAATCGAATTTTTCAGTCTAATCTCTATGAATTTTTTGTTTTGAAAAAGTCTCGCGTAAACCCAATCGTGAATTTTTTTCTTATCTTTTCTAAAATAATTTTTTGTTAAGTCGTTAAATTGTTATGTTTTCCATATTTGACTATGATTTATTTACATTTTCAATAATAGCTTATTTCGCATTTTCCTCTAGATTTTTTTCATTTTCCCGGTGTTTTATACTTTCAGATAAGTTTTGCCAAATGCATCCATATTGTTTTTTCACATCTCATAGATTCAATTTTAAGTTGCAAAAATAATTATTTTATCCTTTAATTAAAATAAATATTTTTGGCACTGATTTGTGCCCTAAATGGCCCACCTGCCCTCGGAGATGTTCAGGTTCACCGCCGGCAATGTGGGGTCGTCCTCGGAGGACATGAACACAAATTTGTTACACCTTCGGGCCCATGTGGCCTTCACATGTATTGCACGCTTCTCGTGGTTCTGCTTTCCCGTCAGGATCCAACAATAAATGCGCACTCGCCGGGCAACCTCCGCCGCAACACTGCCCTCGCCTGAATTGTTTAAAATTTTTGACAATTTAAAAATTAAAGCGTACTGAAGGTAACTAGATCAGACAAATTTTCCAATTTTAGTTTGCTTTATTTTTTTAGGTCGTTTTAGATAACATAAGAGATCCTGTTGCAGTCACTCGAGGTTGTGGAATTTCCAAAAATACGTATTTTCTCGAGGAAATTGTTCATGGATGCTGTTAATATATTTTAGGGTTTTGATTGAATTTTTCTCTAAATTTTTGCCAATTTCCAGTCCTGAGAAATTGAATTAAAAAACTCATCTTTTATTTTTAAATTGTGATATTGTAAAAAGCCATTCACTTTTAGTAAATGTTTTTATATGTATGCAGTAGCATTTTTTCAGCATTCGGCTTGCCGATATCGCATCGGTGAGCCGAGCATTGCCAAACATGGAGTTAAAATGGTTTGAAACCCAAACCCAACTGTCCAAACTGTTTTATGGGTGGTCTACAACACATTCTGAAAGTTTCAACGCATTTTGTTAATCCGATCATGGCCAAAACATCATCCGAAACATCTATAAAAACGTATAGATGATGTTTTAACCATGTTTGGATGAACAAAATGTGTTTCAAAACTTTTAGAATGTGTTGTAGACTCTCCCCCTCCTCCCAAGCAAACGTTTGGACATGTTTGACAAATGTTGGCCTCATCGATGCGATATCGGATATAACATAGCAGATCGTTGCATAAAAAGGGCGGTTTTGGTATTCATATGAACATAAATTAAAAAAATGATTAAAAACTAAACACCTGTCTACTTTACATTTTTGCTTTTTGGACCAGTTCTCATAAATAACAGATGAAATTTCGAGAGAAAAAATTCCCGAAGGGGCCCAGGTCAAAAATTGCCAAAACCGGTTTTTCGGGTTTAGAACCAGGTTCTTGATAGGAAGCTATTTATAGACCCATATTTAGCCTGACAAATGCTGCATACCAAAAATGGGCCATTTTTAATAGAAATTGGCCAAAAAAGCGATTTTTGGTCGAATGTTTGAAAAAATGATAAAAAGTCGAAGAGTGGACCAATCGAGCTGCGGTTTTTTGTATTCGATGCAATGACCTGGTATATATTTTTTAAAAATTCTAAATTTAAATTTCAAACCTTCATGGGCATGTGTGCCATTGGCATGGAAAAACATCGGCGCCGATGGGGCGTCCACATCGTCCAGTTCGGCATCCGAGTGCGGGTCATTGTGGTGGGAATGCCTGTGATCATCGACTTTTTCATCATTTTGCTGAGCATCCTGGAAATATTATTTATGAGGATTAAGGATTTCAAAAATTTCATGGAAATTAAGGATTTAGTGGAAAAGTTCAAAATTAAGGTCTTATACCATCAGATTTTTCCCAAGCCTTTTTTGATCATTTTTTTTAAATTTGGAGAAAATTTAGTCCAATGGCTCCGATAGAGCCAGTTAGAAAAATTTTAAAAATTTTAAATCCTTTTCTTAAAATTTTATTATCAACCCCCACCCCTAAATACAATACGCTATTATAACCAATAAAAATTTTTTAGGTTGAATAGCGTCGAAAATTTTTATCTTTTAAATTTACAAGGAACACTCACTACTGCAGCGGATGTGCTTTAAGCGCGGGTCTTCGGCAGATCAACCGCCATTACCATTATTGTTAGCCAAATTTCAATGACCATATTATTATTAACATGTCAAAGCCTAAAGGTGCAGAAAATTAAGTTTGAATTTTTGACCTTTTTACTTTTCCGTTTTTCCATCAAAAAATTGATGTTTTTTTCAAATTCTCAAAAATCATTTTATGCGAAAATTTCAAAAGATTTCAAAAATATTCCAAGAAAATTCAAACAACTAAACGGTCAAAAAATCAAGCTTAATTTTCTGCATATTTACACTTTTACAGCCTTACCATAAAATGGTTTTAGAAATCTGGCTGACCATATTGGTGGTTGACCCACCGATGTGCCGCGCTTAAAGCACATCGAAAAAATTAAATTAAAATACTTTTTTCTTGAAACTTTTCTATACATGGGCATCTAATATTTTGAATATAAGTATAATTCATCAAGCTCTATTTTACTGGATGCATGGCGATTTCTAATAAGCGCTGTAGTAAGTGAGTGTTCCTAGTTAGGTTAAGGGCGTCGTCGTTCTCGAAAAATTTATAATGTTAGACTTCGTTCTGAAGTAAATTAGGCAAAAATTCGATTTTTTCTTTCCCTCTCCCGATCCTCTAGAAAATTTTTTAATTTTTCGGTTTTTGGGGGAAGCTTCTAAATTTTAATTTTTCCGCAATTTTTCTGATCACAAAACCTGAATGATCAGCGGACGCGCGTATTGTGCGATTTTGACCCCGGCGGGAAAGGGGCTGAAATAGGGTCCGCCGGCGGGGAACAACACCAAGGAGAGCACAAAACCGATGAGCACGCCGATCGATAGGTTGAGCAGGGTGGTGGAGAATCGATTGGAGGCCATTGTTGTGGCTGTAAAGAGTAGGCGGAGGTTTAGTACATGGGGAGCAAAATTTTGTAGAGGAAAATTTCGGCTAAAAATGCATGAAAAATCTGAAAATTGGGAGCAAAATTCGCGCAAAAATCAGGGGGTTCTCTGTTGGTAGGAATGGAAGGCTGTACGACATTTGCGGCCCCTACATTTGCGGCTCTCGCTATAATTCGTTTCAAACCAAACCTAGGGAAATGAACTTTATGTCAAAAATAGAGCAAAAAATTAACTTCAAAATGAGCTTAAGCTCGCTTGAATTGGACAACTATGAAGAAAGTTATGGCCAGAACAATATTTTGTCCAAATTTGCAATAACTTTTTTCACATTGTACTTATTTAGATGAGAATAGGCTCTTTTGGTAACTAACTTTTTGCTTTATTTTTTGACATCAAAATCATTTTTCTAGCTTTTATTTGAACTGAAGTGAGTTATAGCGAATGGGCCGCAAGTGCCGGCACACCGGAATGGAGGACAAAATTGTGCCTTTTTTCGTTCGATGGTGGAACATGCATATTAACATAGTTAGAGTCATTTCGTCCAAAAAATAAACCAATAAACCTAGATAGTTATAATTAAGAATGTGATTTTTAGTTTAAACTATTTTTATTTTTGGGGTAAAAACTAAAATATTTATGAATCTAGTATCCCGGTTTTTAGGAACTAAAAATCCTATCCCTAGTCTTATAGTTTATCGAAATCCCATGAAAATTTCAAAATTTATGGGAACCACAAAAAGCCGTTTAGGCCTATTTTTTAAATTTTGTTGCATAGGTATATATTTTGTTTTTTTAGTGTGGCTATTTGAGCGTAGAGGCTTAGGTATTATTCGTATTAGCTTAATGTAACCTAGAGAAATGATTTTGCTGCCAAAAGATTACCGTTGAATGTCTGCTACCAAAATGCAAAAAGACCATCCGAATTGGCCAAGTGGGAAAGGAGATATGGCCACATCTCTGGCCAAAAACCACGACTTGTGGTCAAAGATGGGCCATAATTTTTTTCCCACCTCTGGCCAATTCGGATGGTGTTTTTTGCATTTTCGCATCAGACATTCAAGGCTCTCTTTTTAAACCAAAATAGTTTTTATTAAAAAAAATAATTTTAGTTTATTAAATAACTATCTGGCTCCATACTCAAATGTCCCCTCCATGAGGAGTGAGGGTGAGGATTATAAAATTGGAACAAATTGGACGTACAAATGTACCTAGAAACACAAAAAAAGGAAGAAAGTTCAAAATTATTCGATACACACCAAAGATCCATAATTTCCTAAAATTTTGGTCGAAAATTTTAAACTCAAAAGTGTTGAGCATAATCGCGATTTCTGTGAACAAAAATTCAAAAATGCGTAAATCAAATATTTTTTTTTCATTTTGGAAGGTAAATATTGAAATTTATGGACCAATGGAAAAAGCGAAAATGCACTTGTTTTGAGTGGGGTTGTATGACTTTTATGATGGTACACAGGACGACGAATGCCCAGTGAGATTAGTTTTATTTATAGGATTATGGCAATGGCTGTTTACGTGGATTTTTATGTTGTTCGTCCCGATGTGTGTTATTAGGAATAGTGCATGAATCTGCCCCATCCAGATTTTCCAAAAAGTAAAAAATAAAATTTTGGCGTAAATTCGCTGGAAAGCCACCAAATTTTATATCAATAAAAATGAAAAACTAATTTTAAAAATTAAAAAATAATTTTTGAGTAAGATAAAGAAAGTTTAAATTACAAGTTCTGACTAATAAGTACTATTAAATACTTATATACATTGTAGAAGAAAATTTTTTATAGGATATTGAAAAAAAATTAAAAAAATGCGCCCAACCCTAAAGTGGCAATTTTGAAATTTGGAAAAAATATTTTTCTCCAAGACTTTGGATTTTCTCAGGAATTTGAAAAATTTATAGCAAAAGCTAGTTTCGGACCTAATAAATAATGCCCCC
>LDKF01003051.1:0-18438 GCA_001026735.1 Rotylenchulus reniformis | reverse complement strand
CCCCCCCCCCAAAATTAAAAAATCTTGTAATTTTTTTCGTTAATTCATATAAAAATGACTTACCTAGGAGAAATTTTTGACGCTGAATCCGATTCTGACGTCCATTTTGGCGCAATGCGTCAAAAAATAATTTTTTTAATAATTGGTATATAATAGTTAAGTTTGTATCCCCATTTTGAAAAAAGGGAAAAAATCATGTTCCGTACACCCCGAAAAACGACAGTTAAACCCTATTTAAAATTTAGACATTCATTTTGGAGTCTAAATGAGGTTTAACTGTCGTTTTTCGGGGTGTACGGAACATGATTTTTTCCCTTTTTCAAAATGGGGATACAAACAACTATTGCCTAATAATTTTCTTTTTTCTAATGTCCATTTTAAAAAGTGATGCATTACGTTAAAATGGACTTTAAAATCATATTCAGCGTCAAAAATCACCCCGGAATAGCATTTAAATGTTTTTACGAAAAAAATTTTTTTTTGACGTCAACGTCAATAAGTGACGTCAGATGACGCATTACGTCAAAGTGGACGTCAGAATCGGATTCAGCGTCAAAAATTACCAAGTAATGTCTTTTATTAAATGAAAATTGAGAAAAAAATTTTTGATTTTTTGGGTGGGGGGTAAATTGTGGACCCAAACTGAAAAAGTACCAAAATTTAAAATATTTAAGCCTTCAACATTTTATTGATTTGAACAATCTAAGCAAAAAGCAGAACTTACTTTTAAATTTGGCCAAAAAATAATCAAATTAGCTTTTAAACTAAAAATCATAGCCTCTAAGATTTTTTAAAAATTTTATGCAAAAACCCATTTTTGACGCAACAAAATTTTGATTTTTTGGGTGGGGGGTAAATTGTGGACCCAAACTGAAAAAGTACCAAAATTTAAAATATTTAAGCCTTCAACATTTTATTGATTTGAACAATCTAAGCAAAAAGCAGAACTTACTTTTAAATTTGGCCAAAAAATAATCAAATTAGCTTTTAAACTAAAAATCATAGCCTCTAAGGTTTTTTAAAAATTTTATGCAAAAAACCCATTTTTGACGCAACAATTGACCAGCAAAGACGCACCTTCAAGACGCGTCCGTCGATGGTCTTCTGCTCGAACTCCTTGCCCAGGCGGAACTCGCACTTCCACGTGGCGAAGGTGGACGTGGAGGTCATCTTCCACTGATCACCGCTCACTTCGAACTCCAGCGTCGGCTTGGCAGCGTTGGCCAACTTCCGAGTGATCAGCCCGATGCCGATCTGAATTTTACAAAATTTTAGTTTTTCACCATTGCCTAAATGTTAAATAAAAATTGTTAATAATTAAAAGATAAATTTATTTTTTAACAACTCACTTGCTTCATGTATTCGTCGAAGTTTTCGGAAGACTCCAACTTCCATTTGCCAACAAAGCGATCGGCCATTTTGAAGATAGTGAAATTATTTGATGATAAAGAAAGTTGATCTAAGAATAACAACAAATACGGTGGATTTTGGACCCAGGATTGTAAAATCCAGAAAATCCAGAATTTTCCAAAAACCTCTAGATTCTACTACTGTTGGATCCAGAAAATCCAGGTCCGGATCCAGTCCAGGTCCGGGCTCTAAATTAAGAATGCGGTGTTGTTGTGGTTCAAAACTTCTACCATAGACTGAAAAAGTGCAAATATGGACATTTCCACATTTCCTCTAAATGGCAAAAATGGGTATTTCCTAAAAAATCTGCCATAACCCATAACAGTCATTCTGATTAAAAATGGTTAAACTAAAAATGGCGTAAATTTAGCGCAATCGTTTAGAATATATAATATTTTTCTAGTGTCCAATTATTCTTTCAACAAAATGGATCGGATAAAATTTTTGTTTTTTATAATTTTATTCTTTTGTATCGGGTATTACAGCCCCCGGGTTCTCTGGGGTATTCAAGCCCCCCAGGGAATGGGATGCAAGGCTTTTGTCCATTTGTGCCTCCAGTAGCCTCCACGTGGCGTATCCTGGGGATCATGGATGTGATCGATCGCCGATTAAAAAAAATCGAAATTTCGGTGCCAAAAATGACCGAAAATCGTAAATCGATCACATCACTGCTGGGGATTGAATTGTTGTTTAATAACATTTCAATGGCGAGTACTTGGTTAATATTTAAATTTTTCCTCAAAAATTTTTAAGGATTTCTTGTCTAGTTTCATTGTACAGATGTCTTAGAATAAAAAGTTTGCACTTTTTCAAGAAACGCCCATTTTTGCACTTTTTCAAGGAATGACATAGCACCTCCTTTTACATATTTAAGGATTTTCCGTTTGAAATCAAAATTAAGCGCCGATAGAGAATTGCATTTAAACAACTTTTGTTTTGAAGTGAATTCCTTTTAGTTTTCAATACATCCAATACAGTAATATAATATAAATATGACGAAATGGCGCCCGTCACAAGTCATAACTCATAACCAGGGAGCGGATTTTTATGCGCAAAAATTTTCAAAATATGCGCATAAAATATGCACGTAAAATGTCAAAATATGCGCAAAATATGCTCAAAATTTCCAAAATATGCACAAAGTATGCGCAAAAATTTGACTAAATATGGGCTAAAAATGCAAATTTTTTGCACAAAAATCGTAATAAATTATTTTTAAAGCGAATTTAAGCATATTTAAGGCATTTTTAGGTTAAAATTAACTTTGATACGTTTTTCTGCATTTTTGGCCTTTTTCATGCCTTTTTGGAGATTTTTTGAAAAACAATGTTTTTCTTAAGAAATTTGGTCATTTTTCTTTGAAAATTACAAAAGTTTAACCATTTTGGAATTTTTCAAAATTGACAAAAAAAAATTGAAAATTGTCCGAAAAATTTCAAAAAATGCAACAAAAATTTTCAAAATATGCAAAAATTTCTCAAAAAATGCGCAAAATATGCGAAATATGCGAAATATGCACAAAAAATCGGAAAATATGCAAAAATATGCAGTTAGAAAACCATTCTAGAGCGTTCAAAACATGCTAAAAACGTGTTTTACGTGATTTTCAGGCCGTTCTGAGCCAGCAAAAAAAATATGCATTTGCATAAAAATCCGCTCCCTGCTCATAACATCAATCCCTTGTTTCTGCTGTGTGCTATGGCTATGGTTTGCCGATTATTGACTTAAGGATTAAGGGCATCATTTATTTTGTTCAAATGCCATGCATATCACAAATTATTACTTAAAACGATTTGTTGAGAATTTCCATGAGACTTTTAAAAATCTTGCACAATTTTTCTGTTTGGCCTACATTTGAAAATGCAACAGTTGGCCTTTTCAGACCCGAAACTTCCATTAAAAAACTCGAATCTTATCATTATTAAAAAAAAACCAGAAACATTAAACTTTCATCGAGAAAATCCCAACTTCAAAAAACCCCAAAGCTTTAATAAAAAAATCCAAAGACTTTCTCAAAGAACCGAAACTTGCATTAAAAGCTGAAACTCAAAAAGAGAAACCCTAAGTTTTAACAAAAAAAAACCGGAATTTTCACATTTGAAAAAAACCCGTAGCATTATTGAACCCGAAACAATGAAAACCTAAACTATCACAAACCTAATTTTTATCAAGAAAACCCGAAGCTTTCAACGTTATGTAAAAAATTATTCTAAGGTCGGAAAAATATTCAGCAGAAGGCCATTCTTGAAATAAAAGGGTCTGCATTTGCGTTTAAAGAAAGATTTCAAAATTTTTGAGTTGACTGTTCCTTGTTCACACCTTACTGCTGATGCTGACTTATTCCCCTTTCCCACACATATTTTATGCATTCATCTTCATCGCATAAACCATTAAATAATCCTTTGACAGCGATACATTTATTATTCAATTCAAGCGATACTCTCTTTTTCATTGATTCATCGGCAAACAATTTCTCTGGAAAAATGGACAAGGAACAGATTCCGCCACCCGAATTGCCAGACATGAAAGAAGCGGCTAATAATAAAATTGAAGGGGAAACAGCACTGAAGACGGAACCCGAAACATCCGAGCAAAAACCCGAAGGCAAAGTGGCAACGACCAAGGCCAAGGCAAAGACCGAAGATGCAAACGGAAAGGAGAAGAAGAAAAAGCGCAAATTGGTATTACAATAACTTAACAATTTCAGGACTTTCAAACCCAAAAAAGCATAATCGAATAAAAACTGCTTGGTATGGTAGTTTGCGCGGAGCGCGGTATGCATTTAGATTTGAATAATCTTGATTTTTCAATTCTTGCGCATACCTGAGGCTTTTAAAGCCCTGGTGAATTCGATAATGACATCGCATTTTTCAAGTAAAAATTTCAATTTATAAAGATCCTTCTCAAAATATCGATTTTTACTAATGTGATGAATCTGGAATAGTATTCAGACTCACAGTTGAAAAACTTGTAAAAAATGAAAAAATGAACCCTTGAAAAACTTCAGACGAAGAGCAAAATTTAATCGAAATTATAATGCGGATTAAATCCGACACAAACTATACAAGTTCCAAAGGCGCTAGTTAAATTTTCCTTTTAGAAGCCAATTGCCGAGCCGTCAAAGGACTTTCGCATCAAGGAGAACGGCCTTTGCTCAATGTTCCTTATCCAAATTGACGAAGGCAAGAAAGCATATCGCTATGATGTCGACATTGTGGACGTGGTCAGACAGCGCAGTCTTGCCAAGGGATCTGATGAGTAAGCATACTTTTTTAAGAGCAAAAGTTTAGGTTTTTTCATTTATTTTCTCTTTAGTGGCCAACGTGCGCTCAACCGAAACATCTGCTATGAACTGTTGACTGTTGCATATGCGAAAACTTCGGCATTTGGGATGCTCAAGGGTGGCGAGGTGGTGTACGACTGCAAAACCACGCTGTACACGTCGACCCCGATGAACATGCTGGAGACCAAGGTGGAAATTTCCCGCGACGAGGTCAACGAGTACGTGCGCACTTACACCGGCGGCGCGGACTTCACCATCCAGATCACGCCCAATCAGCAGAAGCCCATGCTTGACATCTCCGATTACCGTCAATATTACACGGTTTTGTCGGGAATCATTCTTTTCCTTTGTTGATTTGGTGACTTTGCAGAAAAAGTCGCTGCTTGAGGAAGATCGCACAGTGCGCACTTTTCTTGAGATGTGCATCACCCAGTTTTCCATCAACAAGTCTGCCAAATTTTACCTTCTTTAGAAAATAAAAATGGGAATTTTTAGCAACATTTATTCGCCAATCGGTGCTGGCAAACTGTTCGAAATCACTCCGGAGAATCAGCGTCAGGTCGGCAATGGCGTTGTTCTGCGCACGGGAGTGGCCAAAGGTCTTCTTTGCCTCGAATTTAACATTCAAAATTTACAATAACTTTAGGTGTCAGAGTTGTGCAAAATTATGGAAATTTGGCGCCGGCGCTCGTTTTGGATGGTAAGCTTTATTTTTTTTAAAGAGAAATTGCTAACTTTTTACTATTTTGCTTGTTTTTCAGCTAAAGTGTCTCCGTTCTATGAGTCCCAGGAGTTGGTGGCATCTGTGTTCTCCATCATGAACAACCGTATGCCGCAAATGGGCGATTGGGGTCGCATTCGTCATGTGCTCGCAGATGTGCGCGTGGAAGTCATGTACGCTCGTCATCGCTCATTTGGCATTGGACGTTTCACGGACAAGCCGATGTCCGATCTTTTGTAAGAATTTTTGTAAAAAGTCGAAATATTTCCACCAAAATTTGGTTTTTTCTTCTTTTTTTCAGGGTCAATTACCAAGGCAAGAAGCTGCCGATGCCCTTGTACTTCCAGCGTCGTTACGGAATTACGCTTACTTACGTGGACTTTCCGGCCGTGATCCCCAACACACCAGTGCCGAAGGGCAAGCCCGTGGAACTGTTCCCAGTGGAGCAGCTGATTGTGATGGAAGACCAGCGAGTGCCTTTGGAAAAGATGGACAAGAATTTGTCGGCAAAACTTTTGAGTGTATGACATTTTTGCTTCACTTTTTTTTCTAAAAATGCCATTTAGGCCAATTCAATTTTGCCCAACGAACGCATGGACAAGATCATGCAGCACGCCAGCGAGATGGGCGTATTCAACGAGACCAACGCGGTGCTGCAGGCGTTTGGCATCCGCATTTTACAGGATTCGAACCGGATTGTCATCGGAGTGCGTTCGTGTCCGCGCATTCGATACGCCAACAACCAGATTGTGAACCCGAATTCGGATATGGTAATGATTTATCATTTATGGGCATGGCCGGTACGTTATGAAGTTGGATGTTCTTTTTTCAGGCGGAATGGCGCAAAATGAGTGCCCAGACCCAGTACCTGGAGACCAACGAGATCAACAACTGGATTGTGCTCTCCGATGGCCGCAATCGCGCGCTTGTGGACCGCTTCATTACGATGCTGATGACAACTGCACGCAAGAAGGGCATGATCTTCTCCAAGCTACCTGCCATAATTCCATTCACGCCGAACACAAGAAACTCGTGGCCAGAGATGTTCGAGCGTTGTGTGAACAAAAATGTGGAATTCATCATGTAAAATTTTGGATAAGTCATAAATTTATATATTTTACAATTTTTATAGGCTAATCGACAACAAGAGCGAGGACACCCATGGCTTGCTGAAGTACTACGAGGCCTATTACAAGGTGGTCACCCAGCACGTGACGGTCGAGCGTGTGATTGATGTGGTCAAGCACGGGAAACTGCAGACTCTGGACAACATCATCAACAAAACAAACTGCAAAAACTTCGGACTCAACTACATGCCGCTGGTGGAGCGTTGTGCCGAACGTTTTGCACTTGAGAAGGGCAAAGTGCTGGTGATCGGCTACGACGTGGCCCACCCGGCGCCGGTTACACCGCAAGAGCGCCGCATTTTGCACGTCAAGGGACTGACCTGCGACTCGTTGGACCCGTCAATTGTGGGGGTGAGCTGTGATTTAATAATGCCAAGGATTCCTTTATAATTCCACGAATTATTTGTTAGATTTGTGCGAATATGGCCACCCACATGCACAACTTTGTGGGCGATTATTTCTACCAGGAATCGCGCAAGGAATCGGTGGATTCGCGACAACTTGCCGATCGTATGAGCTGGATTCTGCAGATGATCGAGCGCAATCGACCGGACAGCACTCGTCCGAAGTACATCATCGTGCTGCGTGATGGCCTGTCGGAGGGGCAATTCGCCATGGTCCCATCAAATCTATTCTAACAATTTAAGCTTATCTGAAATTCCATTTTTAAGGCAATTGAAGAAGAAATGCAGGCACTCAAGGCAGGATGCATGCAGTATGACGAGAGCTACAAGCCCAAATTCATGTTCGTGGTGGGCACCAAACGCCATTACAAGGTATACACAGAAAATAATTTACACTATCAATATTTTTGTTTATTTTTCAGAAGTTCTTTTCGATTCGGAATGGCGAAATTGTGAACCTGACTCCCGGATCGGTGATCAATGAGAAGATTGTGCGCCCGGATGTGCCGGAATTCTTCATGCAGTCTCATTATCCGCTGAAGGTCATCCTCTCTAACTTATTCGTGAAACATTCACTTTTTTAGGGCACCGGCAAGCCGGTGGAGTACAGCGTGCTGGTGGACGAGATTGGCGTGACACAGGACGAGCTGCAGGGCTTCCTCAACGCGCTGTGCTACACCCACCAGATTGTCAACTGCGCCATTTCGCTTCCGGAGCCCATCTACCAAGCCGACGAGTTGGCCAAGCGCGGCCGCAACAACTATTTGGCCATGAAGCGAGTGATACATATTTATTAATGATCAAAGTTCAATTTTTCCAGGCGCTTCTTTCCCTCATTGATTCCGCGCCTGAAGAGCGGACTGGTGAACATGGATGAGCTCACCGATGTGTTGGGCTACCGCAACCATCGATTGAGTGCGACTCGTTTCACTGCATAAATGGATGGACTTGGTATATGATGATAATGATTCCCCGATGTGTTGCTCAGTGACTTTCCTTATTTATTTAATTTATTCGCAATGCTTACGCATAATCGTTGTTTTGTGCCATCCACACTGTATCTCTATGCGACAGATATTACCCATAACATTTATTTTTGAAACAAATCGGTAGATCGATAAAGATTTGATGCAAATATTTATTTTTTCGCAGAATTTCTCAAAAAATAGGAAAATCCATGGAGGATTGGAATATTACCCTATCTAGGCTATGCAATTTTTAATCCTTTTTCGTTGGCATTCAACGAGTTTTATTTCAAAAGTTCGTCTTAGGTAAAAGAAAAAAGGATGGACCCCCCCCCCCTCCCACGCTAGCTCGCCCTTGGCTGGTTCGTAACCAAAAAAAGCTCATATCACCATGTCCATTCTTCATTAGATCTGATATTGTTTATATATTGGTGTACTGTCCATTCTGTACTGTTCACGTGTGTGCAATAAAATGCATAAAATATACTTTTCAAAGTCCACAGAACAAATAAATGAGTTAGGTCGATAAGAACAATTATGATTGATAGAAGAGAGCGAGAGAGAAGAGGTCAAAAGTGAAAGTGAAGTATTGTGGTGATTTGTGTGATATCAATTAATCATCAAATCAGAGCGCTTTTGGACGGTATTTCTGTGTCATTTGGGAAACCGAATCCGTCTTGTTCTTCTCAGTAAATTTCTTGCCAATTACCATCGCTAAATATTTAAATCGGTCGATATCAAAGCAAAAAAGTGAGCTGACCTGTAGCGATTACGTTTCCGATTGTAATAGTGGCGAATAGAATGGCGAGTACGAGCACTTGCCAGTCACGGGAACAATCCAAATGGAAGTACATGTAGAAGAGGTGACAGGAACAGTAGCCCTGGATGATCTGTGGTGGAGAGGAGGTTGGTGAATTTGCATCGAAGGAAGAGAGAGGGGTAACTTACGTAACCGCCGATCAGAAATGGCAACAGAAAAGTCTAAATGGACAATTGGGAGTGAGAGCTGTGTCAGTGCAGGCGGATGGACAAACCAAGCCCTTGAACATCCAACTGCTGAAGCCTGAAAATGAATCGAAACGACCTTGGATTATGTACCGGAGTCGCTATCCAATATTGTTACCCTCGACGGTGATGTCCATTGAGTGACGCTTTCCCAAGGCATCTTCAAACGAATGAAAATGGGGTGGAAATTGATTAAACAGGGCAAAACATACTCAATCTGCGCAAACAGCCGGTTTGGTATTTGTACCTGTCCAAGAACAATTAGCACAGACGAAATTAATGACATTACTGGATGAATTGGACAGAGCCCACATAGACAACGAGCAGAATGAACACGGGACGGACCAGCTCATAGCACTCCCCGTCATGCCAGGTGAGAGTTATGGCGCAAAGGACGCAAGAGATGTAATGGTGGGTGACCTGGAGGGGGAGGGGGGGGGGGGGAGGTGAAAAGGCAAGTCCGAAGCACAAAGGGCAAAGCACTCACCCACCATCCCTTGATCCGGGACCCATTCACCCGCAGAATGGACTCACGAATGGTCTGGATGGGGAATGGGGGATAGAGAGCATGACGAATCGGGAGATGAGGAACCAACCAGAGAGCAATAGTACCAGACCAGCAGGAAGTTGCACAGAGCATCCATCGACCGCAGGAACGGGGGCAGCATGAAGGCGACGCAGAACATGATCAGAATCTAAGAGCAAAATTGCGGATTTGGGGGACAAACACAGAGCGACGCAGCATACCATACAGGTGACCGAGAGTTTGAATGACTCGTATTCTTTTTTGTAGCGATACCGATCATCGGGGTTAAGCAGAGAAATGTTGAGATTGGAACCCAGGATGGCATTCAGATAGAATCTTCAAGTGATAAGTGTAACAGTCGTAAATCGCCGATTGTCATTCGGGCCACACCCACCCGTTGTCGCGAACTGGCAGTTGCCTCTCCATTTCCGCAATTTTGGCTGCCACCCTCCCCGACTGAGTTTGCTTCTCGTCCAGATTTGTTTTTTGGTCTTCGCTCAAGTTCGTCTTGCTCTGGACACTAAAAATGATCCCTTCCTATACAATTATCACCCTCGGCTTCGCCCCCTCCCCTCCATTCACCCACCTCTCAACGTCCTTCTTCAATTGGCTGAGGAGATATTTCCTGAACCGAAGTCATTGCTTTCCTATTGCTGATTCACGAGTTTCTATAAAACTCACAAATGCTTGATGTTTTTCGCACAAATGTCCTGCTTGGAAGTCATTTGCCGATAAATGCGCAGATATTCCAATTGGTCTCCCTACAAATGCAAACTGACTGTGAATTAATCCCGCCCAATAAAAATTCACCTTTGCTTTTGTGAAATCTGCCAAGAAGCTCTCCAAATCCTTATCTAATTCTTCGATCGATGTCATTGTCGTCGATTCCTTTTATAAAAAAATGTTAAATCTAATACAAATATTTGTATAATAATCGCAAAATACAAATTCAATGGGACAAATGCTCTCAATTAGTAGAGGGACAATCAATCATTTAAAATAAAGTTAAAATTGTCAATACTTCCAAAAATGCTTTGTTATGTTATAAAAACTGAACAGCAAATTTTTAATTTTTTCCCCATTTTCTTATCCAAAAAATTTTCTTGATTCTTGGTCCTGGCCTTGGTCCTCGGTTACCAAGAATTTTCCGGACCAAGAAATTTCTTGGTATCCTTGGTCCGGGCCCGGTCTTGGTCGACTCTCAACCCCCAGTCCTTGGTCCGGTGTCTTGGTCCTTCCGATTATCCGAGGTCTACTAAAAATTCAAAAATTTGCCTAAAAAGCAATTCTTTATTATTAGGTTGTTAAAATTAATTTTGATAGTTTTTTTTGCATTTTTGGCCTTTTGGCACTAGTTGCAAGACGTACCTTTTTGAAATCCACTAAAAGGGTCCCCCCTGTTCATTTGAAAACCCAAAAATTTTTTTTTGTTTTTGCAACTTTTTTGCTCAAAAAGTAGTTAAAAAAGTAAAAAAATGGAAAAAAATCATTTTTTGGTTTTCAAATGAAAAGGGTTCCCCCTGTTAAATTTGTGGATTTTCAAAAAGGTACGTCTTGCAACTAGTGCCGGCCTTTTCATGCCTTTTTGGAGATTTTTTGAAAAACAATGTGTGTTCTTAAGAAATTTGGTCATTTTTCTTTGAAAATTAAAAAGTTATGCATTTTTATATACAATATGCATTTTTTCTGGAATTTTTCAAAGTTGCCAAAAAAAATTGAAAAATGTCTGAAAAATTTCAAAAAAATTTCCCAAAATATGCAAAAATTTCTCAAAAATGCATATTTTTCCCAAAAAATGCCCAAAATATGCGAAATATGCAAACATGGGTACTCTTCTAGTTTACTCTAGTATTGTTTTTTCTACCCAAAAGTTAGCGGACGTGCTACAGCACCAATGAGCACTCTTTTTCTTTTTCATGAGCACTCTTTTCGTTTTCTTCAACACTTTTTCATGACCATTCTCTCGTTTCAACGAACACTTTTTTTCGTTTCAAATAAAAAATCCATTCCTAACTTTTAGGTAGAAAAAAACAATTTTACAGTACGTCCACAATTTTTTCAAAAAAATAAAATTTTTAATTGCTTTAAAATAAAATCATCTAAAAACGACTTCTCCCCAGGGTAAGTTCTGACGCTGAATCCGATTTTGATGTCCATTTTGACGTAATGCGTCATCTGACGTCACTTTTTGACGTTGACGTCAAAAATTTTTGGAAAAATTCTTTGGCTTACGTCAAATAAAAATAATGCACCAAACCAAAATGGACTTAAGAATCGGATTCAGCATCAAAAATTACCCCAAGTAAGTCATTTTTGATGAATTTAATTTTTTTGAAAAAAAAATTTGAAAAATTGTGGACGTAAACTAGAAGAGTACCCAAACATGCACCAAAAGTCGAAAATATGCAGTTAGAAAACCATTCTAGAAGATTCAAATCATGTTAAAAATGTGTTGTGTTTTACGTGAGTTTCTGGCCATTCTGAGCCAGCAAAAAAAATATGCATTTGCATAAAAATCCGGACCCTACTCATAAGTTGCTTCAATTTTTTCTAAAAATTTCATTTAAAATCCGATTCGATAATTTCTTCCCCTTTTTGTATTTAAAGCTTACAAGTTGGTGTACTGTTCTAATTTTTTTTCTGACCAAAAGTTAGCGGACGTGCTACAGTACCAATGAGCGCTCATTTTCTTTTTCATGAGCACTCTTTTCGTTTACTTCAATACTTTTTCATGAGCATTCTCTCGTTTCAACGAACTCTTTTGTTCGTTTCAGAGGCTTTTCATTTTTGCCACTTCAGGGTAAAAAAATTAGAGCAGTAAAATCAGCGCAAAAATCCGTCTTTTAACTAGCGCCAAATTTTATTTTTGGCGCTAGGATTTTATGACGCGAAAGCATGTTACAGATGGAGGAATTTTTATCGGTGTCCATAGGATCCTTCTCTGACCAAATTTACAGTGTCTGTCAATGTTATCTTTCACTTTTCCTTTTTTTCCTCACCGCGAAAAGACAATATAAGATAAAGAGAAAATCATTCGCTTCATATTGTTTTTGTTTGGACTTATGGACACCGGTTGAAAAACCTTGGGCTGTATGTTTAGGGCCCGCAAAAATATGGATAAAAAATCGCAAAATATGGCCATAAAATATGGACAAAAATCGCCAAATATGGACGAAAATACGAAATTTTCTCCAAATATGGACAAAAATATGGAAAATATGGATAAAAATTGGCGAAACTTTGGCAGAAAAAATGAAAAATTTTTCTTCTAAAATCATTTTTAATATTTTAAAAATGAATTTACGGAGGAAAAAATAGTTTAATTTCATATTCCTTTTCTGAAAATTAACTGAAAATTTTTTCCGAGATCCAAAATTTTTTTTCCCAAAAAATCGTAAATTTTCGGATTTTATTGCATTTTTGTTTAAGAATTTTCTTAAAAAATGGCGAAATATGGACGAAATATGGAATATGGACAAAAAGTCCGAAATATGGAAAAATATGGATCCTAAAATGCAAGCTAGAAGGTTCAAATCAAGTGAAAAACGTGTTTTACGTGGTTTCCAGGCCGTTCTGAGTGCGCAGAAAAAATATGGATTTCCATACGTTTGCGGGCCCTAGTTATGTTAAATGATTGTTATTTGTTTCTTTTTCCTCTATTTATCCACTTTTTCTGTGCCCTTTTGGGCACTCCTTAAGAATCTGGGACCCAAAAAATTTTTCCCTTAAAATCTTCTAAAAACAAGTTCCCAAGGGTAACTTTTGACGCTGAATCTGAATCTGACGTCCATTTTAACGCAATGCGTCATCTGACGTCACTTTTTGACGCCGACGTCAAAATTTTTGAAAAATTATTTTTCATTTAAATCATCTATAAAAAACATTTTACACAGTAAAAAATATAATTTGTCATTTGTCATTTTATCAATCATCAAAGGACAAAATACAATGCCACTTACATGAAGAATAGGGGGAGGGGATGGAGGAAATGGAGATTTGTGAAAAAATCAATTGGTGAGAAAAGAATTTGTAGAAGAAGGAATGGGAAGGAGGGATATATCAACGATTTAAAAAATATAAGGAAGAAATCGACAATTTATTGCGAGAATGGAGCAGGATTACGAGCAATAATAAAATGGAAATGCTGATTATTAGGGACCGGATTTATATGTTGTAACATGTTTTTTTTGCGCATATGTTTTGAAGAGAGGACCAAAAAACAAGCGTTTTTATGTTAAAATTTTTCGATTTGAAGCAACTTTTTAGTACATATAAATCCATATTTTGGGGGTTTAGCCCATATTTCCATATTTGACGTTTTTAGTCCATATTTTGCCATTTTTTGAAAAATTTTAAGGTAAAAATGCAATAAAATCAGGAAATTTTTGATTTTTTTTTTGGAAAATTTTTCAAAATTTTTTTATTACCTAAGTTATTTTTTCGAAAAAAAAATTCAACACACATAATTTNTTGAAAATCCACTAAAAAAAGTTGCGTTTCAGATGACGCAGGACGTCAAAATGGACGTCGGCATCTGATTCTGCGTCAAAAACTGCCCCTAGGATGTGATTTTGGGCCATTTTTGGTTCTTCGGTTTTTTTCAAAAAAGGGGGAACAAACTGTACTACTATTACCGAATTTTCGGGTCCCGATGTTTTCTATAATTTCTGGTCCCAATATGTTATCATTAAACTTTGACAGATTCGACAGGTCGACTTCGCGAAACACTCAACCACATGTCTACCCGTCAACAAACTACAACCACTGGTGCTGAAGAACTGGAGAGACAGAGGTCACTTGTCATCATCGGCCTGCCCGAAAGCACAGCCACGACTCCCTCGAAACGCTTGGCAGATGACAAGGCCCAAATGAACTGCCTTCTCGATGGGCTGGAGATCGAATGCGAGCCAACCTGTATTTACAGGATGGGTCGTAAACCTAATCCAGCCCGGAACGGTGAATTCATGCACCCGCGTTTGGTAAAAGTCGTGCTGCCGTCTCGTCAATTCCAGAGAACCGCTCTTGCCAACTGGAAATCAAAGCGCCCAGAGATCCGCCAACCTGACACCGACTTCGCCCGCTTGCTGATCCGTCCCAGTCTAACACCCGCCCAGCTAGCCGCCGACCGTGAGAAACGTGCCCAAGCTCGTACCGACCGCCACCATGCAGACATCACTCGCCCTACCGGACCCAATGCCATGACTTTATTTCAGCCAGCCGCAAGTTTAATCGCTAATATGATCCAAAAAAACCCGTGATCTCTCGAAATATAGCACATAAATTACACTGTTCATTATTTAACTGTCGCTCTATCCAAAACAAAATTATCGAATTTTCAGATATTCTTTCATCAAATCACATTGACATTGCTCTTCTTTCGGAAACCTGGCTGACCAATATTTCACTCCTTCATTTTCAAAATTTTCTACAAGGTCGTTACCAGGTTTTCGCTTCTAATCGAAACTCTAAATTCAAAACCAGGGGTGGGGGGACCGCTATTATTATTAACTCTCATATTCAGGCTTCGTTAATCGATTCAATCTCTCAACCTGGGTTTGATATTGTCATTGTTGATGTCTATACCTTCACCAACACTATCAGGTTTCTTGTAATATATATATGCCCGGCCAGTCCAAAATCCTTATTTGAAAAATTTTTCAAACACATTTACGACTATCTCACTCCACACACCATATTATGCGGAGATTTTAACTGCCCGGGCATAGACTGGCTAAATCTCACTTCATCAAGTCACCCTTTGATTGATTTATCCCTAAATTTAAACCTCCAGCAACTAGTCCTTGAACCAACTAGAGACTATCATACACTTGATCTATGTTTCTCCAACGTACCAGAAATCTTTGACTCACTCTCCATTAAGCCTGGCCTCTCTACTTCCGACCACCAAGCTATTGATTTTTTTCTATCTATCCCCCATTTTACCCCACCACCATTCCATCGAAAATTCAATTGGACTAGAGAAAATTGTTTGAAATTAGTCCCATTAATTTTGAAATTGTCGTTTATTACCGCTTTCACCATCGATGACAAATTAAATTCCCTTACAAGATATATTACTCAAAGTATTAATCTATTTTCTTCAGTAAAAAAATCTAAAAAATTCAAACACCAAAACTACTCTAAAGAAATTCGAAACAAAATCAAACTAAAACATACTCTTTTCTCCCTCTTTCGTCTTAATCCTTTTCTATACAAATTCAAATATCGAAAAATTTGTTATGAACTGAAAAAAATGATTAACGACTTTCACAATTCTCGTCTTAAATCCATGTTAAAATCTCGTTCTAAATTATTCAAACATATTCGCTATAGTTCCAAACGTTCTTCTATTGTACCTCCAATCCACCATCTTAATAAAATCTATACAACTCCCTCAGAAAAATGTCAAGTGTTTGCCACCCTTTTTGCTGAAAATTTCAATAATACTCCATCACATCCGTGTCCTCCGCTTCCAAATCCAAATGATTTTCGCACTATTGTTGATGTTGATTTTTATGAACATCCTACATCAAAATTACTCTCTTCCTTACCAGACAAATATTTACTCTCACCCGATGAAATTCCACCTTGTTTTCTGAAACATTGTCACACCTCACTCGCGCCAATTCTTACAGATATTTTTCGAAACTCCCTTGACTCTGGACATGTCCCTAAGACTTGGCGCCACTCAATTATTATCCCCATTCACAAAAAGAATTCTAAATCCGATCCAAACAATTATAGGCCAATAGCTTTGACATCATCCATCTGCCGAGTGTTCGAAAAAATTATTTCTTCAAAAATTTTACATTTCCTTCTAAAACATAAAAAAATTTCAGACCATCAATTTGGTTTTTTACCAAAGAGATCAACCACAACTCAGCTTATTACTACCTTTGAACACTGGTTTGATTCCTCTATTTCGAAAAATGCCACTGATTGTATATTCATAGATTTTGCTCGTGCATTTGACTCTGTACCACATACATTCTTATTAGCAAAACTATGGAACATCGGTGTCCAGGGAAAACTCCACCGATGGATCAAAAACTTTCTTCATTCTCGTACTTTTTCAGTTAAAATTGATAATTCTTACTCTACCATCCAAAAAATATCCTCCGGTGTGCCCCAAGGCAGCGTTATAGGTCCATTACTANCCTGCCCGAAAGCACAGCCACGACTCCCTCGAAACGCTTGGCAGATGACAAGGCCCAAATGAACTGCCTTCTCGATGGGCTGGAGATCGAATGCGAGCCAACCTGTATTTACAGGATGGGTCGTAAACCTAATCCAGCCCGGAACGGTGAATTCATGCACCCGCGTTTGGTAAAAGTCGTGCTGCCGTCTCGTCAATTCCAGAGAACCGCTCTTGCCAACTGGAAATCAAAGCGCCCAGAGATCCGCCAACCTGACACCGACTTCGCCCGCTTGCTGATCCGTCCCAGTCTAACACCCGCCCAGCTAGCCGCCGACCGTGAGAAACGTGCCCAAGCTCGTACCGACCGCCACCATGCAGACATCACTCGCCCTACCGGACCCAATGCCATGACTTTATTTCAGCCAGCCGCAAGTTTAATCGCTAATATGATCCAAAAAAACCCGTGATCTCTCGAAATATAGCACATAAATTACACTGTTCATTATTTAACTGTCGCTCTATCCAAAACAAAATTATCGAATTTTCAGATATTCTTTCATCAAATCACATTGACATTGCTCTTCTTTCGGAAACCTGGCTGACCAATATTTCACTCCTTCATTTTCAAAATTTTCTACAAGGTCGTTACCAGGTTTTCGCTTCTAATCGAAACTCTAAATTCAAAACCAGGGGTGGGGGGACCGCTATTATTATTAACTCTCATATTCAGGCTTCGTTAATCGATTCAATCTCTCAACCTGGGTTTGATATTGTCATTGTTGATGTCTATACCTTCACCAACACTATCAGGTTTCTTGTAATATATATATGCCCGGCCAGTCCAAAATCCTTATTTGAAAAATTTTTCAAACACATTTACGACTATCTCACTCCACACACCATATTATGCGGAGATTTTAACTGCCCGGGCATAGACTGGCTAAATCTCACTTCATCAAGTCACCCTTTGATTGATTTATCCCTAAATTTAAACCTCCAGCAACTAGTCCTTGAACCAACTAGAGACTATCATACACTTGATCTATGTTTCTCCAACGTACCAGAAATCTTTGACTCACTCTCCATTAAGCCTGGCCTCTCTACTTCCGACCACCAAGCTATTGATTTTTTTCTATCTATCCCCCATTTTACCCCACCACCATTCCATCGAAAATTCAATTGGACTAGAGAAAATTGTTTGAAATTAGTCCCATTAATTTTGAAATTGTCGTTTATTACCGCTTTCACCATCGATGACAAATTAAATTCCCTTACAAGATATATTACTCAAAGTATTAATCTATTTTCTTCAGTAAAAAAATCTAAAAAATTCAAACACCAAAACTACTCTAAAGAAATTCGAAACAAAATCAAACTAAAACATACTCTTTTCTCCCTCTTTCGTCTTAATCCTTTTCTATACAAATTCAAATATCGAAAAATTTGTTATGAACTGAAAAAAATGATTAACGACTTTCACAATTCTCGTCTTAAATCCATGTTAAAATCTCGTTCTAAATTATTCAAACATATTCGCTATAGTTCCAAACGTTCTTCTATTGTACCTCCAATCCACCATCTTAATAAAATCTATACAACTCCCTCAGAAAAATGTCAAGTGTTTGCCACCCTTTTTGCTGAAAATTTCAATAATACTCCATCACATCCGTGTCCTCCGCTTCCAAATCCAAATGATTTTCGCACTATTGTTGATGTTGATTTTTATGAACATCCTACATCAAAATTACTCTCTTCCTTACCAGACAAATATTTACTCTCACCCGATGAAATTCCACCTTGTTTTCTGAAACATTGTCACACCTCACTCGCGCCAATTCTTACAGATATTTTTCGAAACT
>LDKF01003050.1:0-11957 GCA_001026735.1 Rotylenchulus reniformis | reverse complement strand
CCCCCCCCCCCCCCCCAAGGGGAGGTGGGGGAGGTGACGAAAAATCGAAATTTTTCTTAAGAAAAGAGTCATAATTTTCAAAATTTTCTCCGGCGGCCCCTATCGGGGCCGCCGAACCCCCTTTTACAGTGAAATTTCTCCAAAAAGTTGGAAAAAATTAATCATTTTTCTTTAAAAAAGAGAGTTTAATTAGAAAAATTTTTCTCCGCGACTCCATTTTTAATATTTTTCTAAAAAATAAATCGAAAATGAGTGCATTCCTCAAAAAACTCGATTTTTCAGGGGTGTGTCCCCCCCAAACCCATCTGTGTCCCCCAAAAAACTCAATTTTTTCAGGGGTGTGTCCCCCCCAAGACCAAATTCTAGATACGCCCCTGAAAGTAGTGCCAAATTTTTATAAGTGATTTGTGCGGTATACGATTTTTCTTGTCCTTTTTTAAGCGACCATTGATCACTAATCCATGTAACCAATGATCTTAAATGCCTCAAGGCACTAACCATAACCAACGATACATGTGTATCGGTGTATCCCCCAAAAAAGAAGCGATCATGATCAATGATCAACTCATTCCTTCACTTTATCCTCCTTTTATCCTTTGATTTTCCGATCCAATACCCGCCCCGCCCCCCACTGACTTGACTGGCTATAAAAACTTAAATCTGATTTCATTTCATTTATTTTTTAAGAATTTTATTTTAAGTGATGCTCACTAATGCCCAAGTTTTGGATTCGATGATTAAATTTTTTTCGTTTATTAGTTTATATAATCAGCGTAATAAAGACAGAGAATTCCAACTTTTATTTTAGCTCCTCGATTTTATGACGCGAAAGCATGATGCGTTAAAACATATTGTTGTCTGATTTCTTTTTCTCTGTTCATTCTACCTTTACTGTAGCAGTTTATAATAAGGAATTCGCTTCATAAAATCGAGGGTTCAAAACAATTCAATCGGCGCCCAATTTTCATTTTAACATGTAACTATTATTTTTTCATTTTGTGTGCATTAGGTGCATTACTATATTGAATTACTTGAGTTTTCAATTTTCGTGAGTATTTATATATGAGTTCAGTGAATTCATTTTTAGAAATAATGATGACGCGTGGAAAATTGACTGTCAAAACTCCCAAAAACACTCACAAATCAGACGGAAACAGAATGGGCGAACAGCAGAAAACGACAAATCACTCGACGACACCTTCCTCACTTTTGGCTGACAGTATTGCGGCACGACTGAAACTCTCTCGTCGAAAATGTGTCCAGGTGGGCTTAATCTTTCGATATTTTATCAAAGTTACAAACATTATTATCACGGAATTATGCAATTTATAGTAAAAATATTACTAGGTCGATGTCGGTGAAAAGTTCGTTTTAAAGACCATTTTATAAATCTAGATTACATAAAATCATTGGCACTCGTTTAAAGACACCCCTTTTTGGGACTCTAACTTTTTTGAGTCGCGGGACTCAATTTTCGGCACTAGTTTAAAGACACCCCTTTTTGGGACTCTAACTTTTTTGAGTCCCGGGACTCAATTTTCTTTAGTAAATTGCATTGCGGGACCTACTTAAAGCTTAGGCTTACTTAGGACTCAATTTTCTTTAGTAAATTGCGTTGCAGGACCTACTTAAAGCTCAGGCTTAGGCTTCAAGTAGGTCCCACAATGCAATTAGTTGAGTCCCGGGACTCAAAAAAGTTAGAGTCCCAAAAAGGGGTGTCTTTAAACTAGTGCCAAATCATTTATTCTTTCAGTTTTTATATTAATTCATCTATGGATTTCACACATTTTTACATTAATTTATTCAATAAAAGCATTTTTCAAAAAAAGTTCGACCCGAGAAATGACTTGTCTTTAAAGTGATTAGATAGGGAAGATGTTAGGTCCTTTTTTTTCAGATTTTTGCTTAATAGGATAAAATTTATGTTCATTCGAGATATTTTCTGCAAGAAAATTTATTGGTTAAAGCCCACGAAAAACTTATTTTTCTTCCTCGATTCAAATTCGTTAGAAACTTGATTTTCTGATTTTTGAATCGTTCATGACCAATTGTGTGGTAAAATTTTTTTTAACTTATTTTGGTACAATCAGTCGCCACTGTCAAAAATTAACTAATTCCGGATGATTGTAAGCTTAAAAAATTCGTTTTTAGCTTTTATAGAAAATTCTTCACTTTTTGAAAAAGCGAGCTTTTTTATGCCTCGACCTAGTAGAAATTGTTAAGAAATATATTTCTAGATTTAAAAAAGCAAACAATTTTTTAAGCCAACCCCTCCTCAACCATGGTGGGTTCTCAGGCGGACCGTAGCAAAGGCGCCTCAGCCTCAGAAGCCAGAGACCACAAAGACTCCAGCGAAATCGGTCACAAAAAGATCCAAGAGCAGTTCTGGAAAGCGCAAGAAGTCACGGGTCGCCACTGTCAAACGGGACGCAGTGACGCCATGTACAACGCGCAAAACGACACGGCGGAAGAGCGCCACAAGCAATATCCAAGCACCGAAGATATCCAAACGAAGTCAGATGGCGAGGGCACAATTGGTGGAGACTCCATTGACACGCAAAAGAGTGGAGAAATTGTGCAAGGAGGCGCTGAAGAAGGAGGAATTGGAGGTGGATATTTATCGGATTGTTCAAGAAAAAAATATATTGACAAATATTTAGACGGTGAAAATTGTGTCAACGACAGCGCAAATTCGGACCGAACAAACTCCGGCGGATAAATCATTGGTGGAATTCATCCAAACCTACAAAGTGAGTGATTCGTTATTCATGTTAGAAACAGTGATATACTGACTGATGAAGGGCGAGATAGGTTTCACTGAAGATAAAGGAAAGCTGCCACTAGGACGAATTTTTTCAGATGCAGCGTACAAATGTGCTTGGATCCGGTCAATTCGGCATTGTCTTTGCTGGAACTCATCGCCAAACGGGCCGCAACATTGCAGTAAAAGTACAATTTAATGGTTATTCGTGCGGATTTGAATGCTTTGGATTCGCTATTACTTTAGGTTCCAGAAACAGAGTGAATTTCAATCCCATTTTCAGGTTATTGCCAAGAACAGGGACGAATTTTCCATCTTCAATATTGACACTTTGCGGAACGAATTCATACTCCTTCGACAGTTGACCCATCCAGGAATTGTGAAGTTCGAAATGCTGTCAGAGTCAAAGGAGGAAATGTTCGCTGTAATGGAAAGGATGGATGGAGATATGTTGGAGCTAATTCTCAGCCAGGTCCATAATAAATCTGGCCATAGTCAACCTGAATTTCTGAAATTCGTTCTTATATTTTTTGGCTTCTTCCTTAAATTATTTCCCAAATCCGAAAAATCATTACCTACCGTACAACGACCATCATCCATAAGATTTATATATTCGGTCCTCAACTTCTCTTTAGTCTGACGGTCGCCTCAATGAACGAACTGGTAAATTTCTGGTTCGACAAATTCTCTGCGCAGTTCGTTATCTGCATTTGCGTGGGATTGCACACTGCGATCTGAAGCCAGGCATGGCATTTGGAATTTTTCAAGTTTATTTCGATATTTTAGAGAATATTCTCCTCACGGGCGTGGATTCCAATTTTCCGCATGCGAAGCTCTGCGACTTTGGATATGCTCGACTGATCACCGGAAATCAATTGCGGCGTTCGATCGTGGGAACACCGGCCTATTTGGCACCGGAAGTATCAGCGAGAACAGGTCCTTTCCCTGATCAGTGTCTATTTTCTGATCATTTTTCTACTCAATTTTAGGCTACAACAAAATGCTGGACATGTGGTCGATTGGTGTCATCATTTACGTCACACTTTCCGGAACATTTCCTTTCAACGAAGCCGAACAAATCACGGAAACTTGCCTCAAACCCGAGTACTTGTTCCCTATCCATCCGTGGAAGCAAATTGCGCCCGAGGCAGTAGATCTCATCCAGAAACTGCTCAGAATGGATGTGAGTCAATTAGATTTTAATTTTTAAATTTTTTTTTAATTTTATCAAATTCTAACAATTTATTTTCTAAATTTGTTTTGGCTATTTATCATGCACCTTTTAATTTGTATTCAGATGAATGAGCGGTTGACGGTGGACCAGTGCATTGCGCATCATTGGCTGCAAAACGCGTTGACCTACTCGGATCTGATTGGACTCGAGAAACGCCTGCAACTTCCACAGCGAATTTTCACTTCGGAGGCGGAAGACCATCGCTGGGAATTGGAGCTGCAGACCATGGGACTGATTGAGGCACCGATGCCGGCAAAGAAACGCAGAAGGAAGTGAATGAATGTGCCAGAAGGGGGCGACGATGTAGTGAAGTCCTGGCCATTGGTTGGTCGCAATTCGGAGATACCCTTTTGCTTTCTGAGTTCAATTTTTTAAAAATAAGAAAATGTTAATGAAGGACACTCTGGCTGCACAAGGGTGTCTCTCTTCTCTATCCCGTTGTTTCCACTCCTCTCCTTCTCTAACCTTGTTCTCAGCATTTTACACAGTGTCAGAATTCCTTTCTCAACCCTGCTTTTTCCATTTTTTGTTTCTGCCATCGGACCTCTTTCTTATATACCTATTCCAATTTTTCTTTGTTCTTTTCGTATCTCACAGTATACACTCCGTTTTATGTTGTGTTTTGGATCTCGCCCATTCCGCCATCCATCCTCCTCTCCTCTATTCCCTCCGTTCTTTCGTTGTGTCTTTGTTTGTTAATTTTGACCTCGGGTATAATTAAAGCGCGTTTTCACTTTCTCCTCGCCGTTGATGTTATATATTCCATAATGACTTTTCAGAGCAATTTTCTAATTTATATTCTATGTTCCCATATCCATCATGCACAACACACCTAATATATATATATTCTATGTTTTTTATTCATTTTTTATGACTTCATTAATTTTTATAGACGAGCTAGCAAAAGTAAAAATATAACAATGTTAAAAGTAATGCACAAATGATGAAGAATGGTCCTTCAGAGATGATGACTTCAGGACTGTAACAGCTCACTCTCATACTGCTTCATGAAGCATTCACCCACGGGGAAGAATTCCTAAAATATCCGATCAAATCGGGGTCGAGCTTTTTGCATTTGCCTCAAACCAATCAAAATTCCTCCTCAAACCAATCAAAATTGGTCCCGCCCCTTTTGGTGATTGGCTGATTAATGCTTACATTACAGTAATACCCATTACCCACCCAATCTCTGTTGTCGTACTTCTCCCGCACATAGGTTTCCTGACCGGTGTACTCGGTCTCATCCTTGTTGACCAGATGTTGGAGGAAGAAGCTATTGAATAATACAAATGTTAAAGTGATGACCAATCAAAAAGCCAGAAAAATGGCGGGTTTTCCAAATTTTTTCATCCAAAATTTAGGACTGTTTTGGTGTTGAATTTCAATTCTTTTTGCATAAAAATAAAAAGGCCATAAGCAGCCTTGGCGTTTAATCAGGGTTGCCAAGTTAGCTTTTCTTTTAAAGCATTTGGCTTTTTTAGGGGGTCCCATGCTTGGAAAATTAAAAAATGCTTTTTTAAAGCATTTGCTTTATTTTGGGGTCTGAACGAATTTTTCTCAAAATTCCCTTAAAATTCCATAAAAATGATCAAATTTCTTAAGAAAAAAGCACTTATTTTTCAAAATTTTCTCCAGCGGCCCCTGTCGGGACCGCCGCCACCTTTTCTTCAAAAAAATGGCTTTTCTTCAAAAAATGTCTTAAAAACGACAATTTTCTTAAGGAAAAAAGCATTAATTTTTCAAATTTTCTGGTATCCCATATAGTGAATTTTCTCCAAAAAATATCTTAAAAGTTGACCAATTTTTTCAGAAAAAAGATCAAATTTTTCTCCGACGCTGAAACCAAAAATGATCAATTTTCTTAAGAAAATGGCCGAAAATTCTCAACATTTTCTCCGGCGGCTCTTATCGGGACCGCCGCCCTCCCCGAAAAATTATTTGCAAAAAAGCAGAAATAAGGTCCGCGAATAGACATCTTTGCTAGTAATTCATTCATATTTGCATCATTTTACCTTAAAATTTCTTATTTACATTTTTACAGAGAGATTTGCAATGTTTTTCAAAATTATGCTTTATTTCGTGGAATTGCCCCAGCGAAATGCTTTTTTTAGGGTCTCGGATGCTTTTTTTCAGAAAAAAAACTTGGCAACCCTGCGTTTAATTAATTCCTCTAGGAGAGATTCGAACTTTGTCCCTTCTCTTATAAATGACTGACAGGTAATTGGCGAAGTTGTGCTCTTTGGTGGTGTGGATCTCGAACCCGCGGGGCATCCGGTCAAATGTCTCCTTGCCGATGTCGCAAATGAAGCAGGAGGACTCCAACTTCTCCGTGGCCGACTCTTGCTGGTCACGCAGCTCGCCAAAGGCATCGATGATCAGACCTACGGGAGGAGAGGGGGAAAAGATCAGTGATCGGAATGATCAAGTAATAGAACCAAAAAGCCAGAACACGATGTTCAGACTGAGAAACTCATGATATGTAGATTGGGCAAAAAATAGTAGAGTGTATGTAGATCATTATACTGATCAGATTGAGGTGATCAACCCTTATGAAGAGCTGATCAATCGGAATCTATAGAAAGGGTGATCAAACTCGTCCTGATACCCTGCATGATGGCGAGCAGGATGACGATGACAAAGAAGAAGAAGGAGATATCGTAGAGCATCCGCGCGTATTCCAGCTCGTCCCCATACGGCGACTCCAGCTCGTCCCCGATACCACCGCCGGCCCGCACTCCGGCGTAGAAGTGGTAGATGAAGCAGGTGAGCATGTAGTGGCACTTCCGGTCCGGCTCCTCACCTTCCTCCTCCTGTTGGTGGTTAGATCAGATCAATCCATTCATAATTAATTGAACTTTTCGCCAACCTGCACATAGAATTTTCGGAAGAAGTTGAAGGCCACCACGGTGTACAGATACACCACCACGAGGGTCATCTACAATTAGGGAGAATGGAAATTGATCAATCAATGACTGATCGATCGATTAGATCAAGTTTGGATGACCATGATGGTGAGGATGAGCTGTTGCAGATTGTGGGTGACCGACTGGAGGATGGCCTTGAGCATGGGGAAGGACAGCACCACGTCGATGAGCAGAAAGGCGTAGAAGAAGGGGGAGAAGAGGACGCCGGAGGCGGAGCAGAGCAAGTAGCAGACGCGGTAGAGGAACTGACGGTTGGTCAGGATGACACCCGTCCACAGCCAGTAGGTGTAACTGTCGAGGAGAGAGGAGAGTACTTGGTAAGGGTAAAGTGAGACAACAGCAGGGGAAGGGTGTGGGTGTGAATGGGGGGGGGGGTACCATGACAAGAAATGGGGACAAATTTAATGAGGTGAATATGGTAGCAAGATACGATAAGGCAGATTCGACCACCAACCGGTAGTCAAAGGACGTGTCCCCGGGACTGCGTTCGATGCCCAGCAGTGCGTCTAGCGTCTCCTCGTCCACTTGCTCCCGGTACTTCTGTTTGGTCTTCCTGCGCACAAACTTGTCCCAATACTTCATCGGAAACGACTTGGAGCTGATCACGATCCGGTCCAGGTACCTGTGCCGTGACAAGGATTACCAAGATTTGTTGGCCATCCTGACCAGAATAACATGTCCAGCAGTCCCCGGTCCTCATTGCCCGCCTCGTCCTCCGTGATCCAGCACCCGTCGAACATCAACTTCCGTGCCACCTCCTTCTCCCGCTTGAAGGTGATCAGAGGGATTTTTAGCTGGTAGAAGGATATCAAAAGGGCGAAGGAGGCGATCGCGTGCAGCACACTGAGCCAATACAGCACCTTGAAGCATGAGGGAACAAAGGGTGATCAATCGATAAGTGATCAGAGAAAAGATTGATCGATCAATCGATTTGGTGGCCAAGGGGAAGAAACATTCAAACCAATCAAGAGAGTCCTAATCATGGAAAATAATGCAAATGAATGGTCAAAAATAATCAACCAATTCCCACCTGTGAAAGGATCCAGCCGGTGATCTCGTAGCTGACATAGGGCACGGTCATTCCGGTCTAAAATATATAGGGATCCCGATCGATTGCACTGACCAGAGAACGAACAATGTAAATGGTCTCCACGATGTCCTCCCCCTCCCCCTCCCCCTCCGCCTCCTCTGCTCCGTCCTTTGTTTGGTCAATTTGGCCCATTATTTGTTGGTGTTGTTGGCCTCGTCCAATGTCAACACGGTGGAAGAGCAGAATGACATTGATGAAGAAGGCCAGGTACAGGGTGCACTTCTCGATGGTCTTGAAGTTGCGAGCAAGCACATTCAGCACGGAGCCCCGGGAACGGCGGGAGCCGAACTGCTCCGCAATCTTGGGTTCGTAGTACTGGGAAGACTGAAAAGGAAGTGGGCAAGAGTGATCAAGTGTGATAAAATGATCGGAGATGATCGATCGCCAAAGATGGAACCGAACTCATATCCTGAGTAGCTTAAATTGCCAGATTCTATGCGAGATTTTCATTTCCGATCTGGCAAGTTACGCCAGACTTAGGCTTACTAGACCAAGTTCAATTCCGTTTGGAAGAGAATGATTTAAAAACTTTTTTTACTGACCTGTTGCTGTTGATCCGGCACCTCTCCATAATAGCTGATGGAGCCCCTTCCTCCGCCAAACATTGATTGGACATCGTAAATGCTGTGATTCGGGGAGAAGGTTTTGGATCATTGGGGAATTTTCATTCTGGGCTATAGTGTCCTCTGATGAGAGGATACTGATTAATCGGGATCATCCTTCCTACACACCAACAGAACACATCCAACTCCAACCTCGGTCGTGGTAACGGCGGTCCGTCATAGGCCATGGACGGGCGATGCTGTGCCCCTGGAGACTTCAGGAACCCGTCCTCCTGCTGCACCGACGGACGATGACTGTCCGTGGTCTGCCGACTTCCGCGTCTTGATGCGTCCGTGGACGGTGTTTTGGCCTCCTTTGCTCCTTCCGGCTCACCGCCTATTAGTTCGGAACATTTAGTAAGGTGGTGTCAGAATACCATACTCCATACTCCTGTATCTCCAGCACAAATATAAATTTTCAATGGCTACAGTATATCCAAGGGGATCCTCGAAATCGAAGACCACCGTGCCCCCACCCTGCCATCAGCAGGATACCGTACCTTTTGCACGTTGCGTACCATTTGCAGTTTGTGCCGTCGGCTGTCCTGCCGCCGCGTGTCCGTCCATCGGCGCCGCGTGCTGCGGACTGGGACTGCGGCTGCTCGTGTGGTGAATGTGTATGCCAAATGCGTCCACGTCGTGCGCAGCTGTGTTGCGAGTGTAGTCGCGGAAGAAGGTGGGCGTGGGCGGGGCGCCGGCGAACTTTCCGGTGCCCGCTTTGCCCGCGTCCTGCTTGCCCGATGCATCCTGGTCTGTCTCCAATGCGTCCCGATCGGATGTCAAATTGACCATAAAGCGGAACGCGGTCATCAACAAAAATAGCAGGAACATCGCGACACAACGACCCGCGCGGAACGCCAATCGCAACAGTTCCCAGCATAATTCGCCCCAGGTCATCGCACGGAACTTCCGCGCCGCTCGTCGCAATTCCTTCTGCACATTCTCCGGACGCAATGCCGCCGCTGCGTCAAGACCGCACTTGTAACCCGCACGCAACGTCTTGGAGAGCTGTTCACCGGCCGCGGTTTGTTGCAGGAAGTAGTCGCGTTGGCGCATGGCCCGCTCTACCTTGGACTCGCTGGTCGAGTCACCGGAGCTGATCTCCGCGGCGTGTTGCATCTGCGAGGCAAGAAAATTTGCGATTTTCTTGAATTCAAAGAAATTCATGAAATAAAGACTCGGATCGGAATGACTTGAAAAACTTCGCTCTAGAAGAACCCAGATCGACCAATCAGACCAACACCATTGATCGAAGCCAATTTCGAGACCAATTGTGGGAAAAACATAAGGATTTAGGATCTGGCCGACCTCGAAGATGGTGTCCTCACAGAAGTTGATGAATGCCTCCAGCTTGCCCTGGTCCCCGCCGTCGTCCTGCAGCACATTGAACAAGAATGCGTTCTTGGAGTCCCGGATCTGTTGTTTGCCCCACTGCTCCAGCCAACTCTCCTGGATCTCAAAGTAGATCTTCTCCACCTTCTTGGACGACCTTTTGGGGGCAAATTCAACAATTAAGGTAAATTTTACATTTTAAGCAGTTTTTAAAGAATCCATTCATACCCCATGATCTCGATTCGTCCCAAAAACTGATCAAAGTAGCCGAGAAGAGAGCCGGCTTTGTCTACAATCTTCTCAAGTCGCGGATCATTGGTGATGTGCTCCTTGAGATTGGTCAACAACACCGCCAGATTGAAACCTGCACCATTGGTTGATGATATTACGAGTTTAGGCATTTGTTAATTAGAGCATTCAAAGCCCAAAATGAGTCTTGGTAAGACTTCCACACCCTTGGTATTCAACTAACAGGAGATGATGACTCTTGATATGGAAATCCTGTTTGTCTAAGGGGTTTCGAACCCACCAATATCCCTTGCGGGGTTGTGGAAGCGATCCGTGAACTCCATGTAGTCAATTTTGCCGTCGTTGTTCACATCCGTGCACATCATCAGATAGGTGATCTCCTCCACCGAATACATCTTCTGGGCCTCCATCGCCCTTTGGAACTCCTTTGGCGAGATCCACCCATCCCTGTTGGTGTCAAAGTCCTGGAATGCCTGCGAGGTGGTCAGGTCCTTCAACTTCAGAAACTGCAAAAATAAAAAATAAAATAATAAATTATTCATCCGAAACTGTGTCCCTACCATATCCGAGAACTTGAGGATCATCTCCACACACTGCTGACTCTCCACCAGGGCGTCCACCATCTGCTTGCCGATGGGTCCGTTCAGCACATTGCCCTCCAGCATGGACAACATTAGCACCACCTTAGCAAAAAGTACAGCTTATATATACCGAGACCATTTTGCGGGAGTCGATGATGATAATATGTCCAAAACCCTTTGGTCCTCTCACCATGTCCTTCTGCAGGTTCAGAAACTCCCTGAGCAGTTCCAGCTGGGTGCTGTTTTTGTACAGCTTCTCCATCATGTGTGCAAACAGGAAGAAGAAGCCGTTGATGGCGTCCCAGAGGCGGGAGTTGGCCAGGGTCATCTGGTTGCCCACACAGGGACCCTTCAAAATGATCATTGATCACTTGTCATTTGTCAATCACTTTCTTGCTGCTACTTGCCTGGATGCTTTCGGTGAGTGTGTTGAACACCTGGCTGCACACTTGGATGGCTCGGAGGAAGTACTCCTTGCCGCCCTCGTCGATCACCTCCTTGGAGCTGTAGTGCCAGTAGAAGTCCATCACGGATTCCTGCAGCCGGAGCAAGTAGTCCACGGTGGAATTGATCAGATTTACGCTGGTGGTGTGCCCGGGTTGGGTTCGCTGGAAGGGAACATTTTTTATCAGTTCCAGCAGACCATATTGAACCCTGATTCAAGGCAGAATAAGTTTGAAGGTTAGATTAAAGGTTCGATTTTCGAGCCTAATCCTCCGCAGTGGAAAACACTTAACATTTTTACATTTTCCGATCATCTGACTATCAGAAAGCTACCAGATAGTTCTGGAAGTCCAGGTTGTGCCCCTCGCAGGTCAGCTGCATGAATCGGAACAGGGAGCAGGTGAACTCGGCGTCGTTCAGGTTCTGATGCTCGCCTGCCGCCAGCTCCGCACCCATGCCCAGCCCTTCCGCCTTGATCTGACGCTCAAACATCTCCAGATTCAGCACACTGCACTTGTTCATCAGCCCGGACAGGGAGGTGAAGAAGCGCACATCCTTCTTCAGCTGCAGATAGTTGAGCATCATCTGAATACCGAAGGAGAGGAGAAGTGATCGGGATGATCGGAATCGAACTGATCATGAAGGGTTAGGAGTTGATCCATGGGGGATCAGCATGTATAATAAAAGAGAGTGAATGACGGGAATTAGGATGATCAAAAGAGGCGGAAAGCCAGTGAAAT
>LDKF01003049.1:23105-63535 GCA_001026735.1 Rotylenchulus reniformis | reverse complement strand
GATTGCTGGCCAGCGATTATCTACCGTATCCCCTGAGGAAAGCGATACACAGATTGTGGAGGGGTGGGTTATTCAGTTAATTGACTAGTGCTTCCGTTTTGTTATTTACCAAAATCGCTGTTTTGGTCGACAACACCTGCAACTTTGTTGTATCGCCAATTTGACACATCTTCTCAATCGCCGCCCGCAGCTGAACTTTTGTTATTTAGCAGCTTTTGTTGGTCGAAGCAAATAACCCCTGGGTGGGGGGGGGGTCGGGTGGCGACATGGATTGCTGGCCAGCGATAATCTACTGTATGAGGGCAGAGATACACAGATTGGGGCGGAGTTGGTTATTCACCTCAAAATTGGTAAATATAAATATTTTGTTTTTCACTCTGCCCATTCGTCCTTGGCCCTTGCTTCTCTCCGTATATAAGGCGGGCTACAGCATTCACTCACTCACCCTAACCCGACCTCCTCCTATGTGCTTCGAACCCCCCGTTCAAATCCCTTCCAATTTCACCCCGGAACTCCCCACTTTCTACAATTTCGGTCTCTCTAACATTTGTCAAATTTTTTGGCAAAAAAAGAAAATCTGGGAGGGGTAGATTTTTTAGGACAATGATATCGCGATTTCGTCCGTAACATTTAGTAAATGATCTTAAAATGACCTTTCGAAAAATAACCGACGTTTAATAAAAGCCTAACTATTCGAAAATTTCTTGGACAACATTTTTTAAATTTTAGTTGCTTTAGGGTTAATCCACTGCGAAATAAATTTTTGCAAAAACTCGCGTTTCATTCATAAGATGGGACCAAAAATGCGTCGAGCTGTAAAAATGCACCCTGGGCCGCATGTTTCCTTCCAATTTCAACTCATACCCCAATTCACCCTACCGTATTTCCTCTAAAATAAGGCCTAGGCCTTATTTTTTTCAAACCTCCTCAAAGGGGGGCCTTATTTTAGAACGGGGCCTTATTTTAGAGCAGGGCCTATTTTTTTCAATGTGTATTATTTCAAGAAAATTTTTAATTTCAAGTGCAATTTTTCCTCACATTCCAACGATTTATCACTCAAAATCTTTTTCCCCATCTTAAAACAAATAAATTTCATCAAAATGACTTCACAGGCCTTTGAAATTTTCAAAATTTCCAAAAAATTAAATATTAGATTAAGTGAATATGATGTTTTTTAATTAATTGCCTAAAAAAGGTTAATAAAACAAAATGTTTGGAATGAGATGAGATAAGAATGAAGAGATTAGCCCAACATGAGTTTTCTCGAGAGTTTAGCTCAAAGAGGCTTTATTTTAGAGCAGGGCCTTATTTTAGGGCAGGGCCTTATTTTTTTCAAACCTCCTCAAAGGGGGGCCTTATTTTAGAGCAGGGCCTTATTTTAGGGCAGGACCTTATTTTAGAAGAAATACGGTATATCATTTTAACAAAGCAAATTTGATTGATTTTTTTATTCAAGCAACTCGACTTCCCTAAGAAAATGCCTGATCAACCAAAGAGCAAGGTATGTTAAGTTGAAAAACTTTTAAATGTATCGGGTGAAAGGAAAAAACTGCTAAAATTTTATGAAATTCATAAAAATTGCAGAATTTTAAACTAGGAAAAATTTTTGACATTATATTTTCAATATTGGGATCTGAAAACAAAAGGTAGACTGGTTTTTACCAAATTTTCTTTGTTTTCTTGTTTGTCAATTTTTTCTCCCCGTGGTTTAGTCCTCTGCTGCTGAACGAGGTAATGCCACTTTGTGCACCAAAGAAACGAAGACCACAACTACCAAGAATCCAATTACCGGCTCAACGACAACCACAACTACCACGACTGTGAAGCCATGTGACAAGCCGGACTGTCCTGCTAAAAAGCATGGCATCTGGTAGAACCAAAATAGAATAATTGATTTGGATAAGATCTCTTTAGCTCCAATAAGTAGGAACACCGATTCTCAAACAATGCAAAAAAAGAATTTATTTTGTAAGACTCGATTGGAATTTAGCCGCCCTTAAAACGTTTTTTAATGTAATAAAAATTAAGCATCTTAAAATTGTAACCTAAACAGTAGTATTAGAATCGAATTTCGGCGCTACCAAAATTAGTAGTATTTGGTAAAATATTCCTTACTTCCAAGCACAGGCATAAATTCAATGGGGTTTNAAAAAAATTTATACTAAATCAAATAAGATGAGTCAAAAAATTGATTTATTTAAAGTCTTTTTTTTTGCTCAGGTTATTTCATTTTTTTACTGCCGGTTCTTGGGCTTTGGGGGTAGAGAACATTAGTTCAAAATAATGCTATTGTAAAGTACTTCTGAAATTCCTCCGAAAATACCGTATTCTCTATAAAATAAGGCCTAAGCCTTTTTTAAACTCCTTATGAAGGGGGCGCTATTTTAGAGGATGTCTCGTTTTTTCAACCACAGGTTCGAAGTGAGGCCTTTTTAGTGGTGGTCGCCTTATTTTATAGTGAAAACATTTATTGGAAACTATTTTTGCATGGTACATCCATTTTGGGGAGGAGTAAAAGCGCCTAATGTAAGGGCGCCTAAATGTTAAGGGAGCTGCGCCAAAATTTTAAAGGCGCCTAAAATTTTCAAGGGCGGGTAAATGCATTTGAAACCTTTTTAGAATTTTTAAAGAATTAAGAAAAAAAAATGGAAATTTATTATAGAATAAATGTATCAGGATACCTTACTATTCAGAGACCAACAGAGGAGGACAACAGGCGGAACACGAAGAGGGAGAATGACCGGACGGAGGACGATGAATACGAACAATGGAGCGGAGACACACGGCAGGGGACGGCAGACGGACGAACGGAACATTTTACTCAAATAAAATCGGCCAATTTCTCAAATAAAAATTCACCTTTCATTTTCATTATGTCTGCCATGAAAAGCCTGGGGATTCTTCGATTTTTTTCAAAATGATTTTCAATTTTTGAATTTTTTAAAAGACAAAATGGGACGAATCACCGGCTCACCTGCCCTCCCTCAAAATCTGTTGCGAATAAAAATTTCATATTCATTTTTTAATTTATTTACTTTGTATATCAAACTGGTTTATTCATAGGGGTATAGATCTAATTGGGTATTCAGAAATTATAGGAAAATGGGGATTCGGATTTTTTTGAATAAAATTTTTCAAATTTGGGAGGCGAATGCGGAGAGGGGAGGACGAAGATTCACCGTAAAATATAAATATTTTTTGCTATCGACTTTTCTATTATTGATGCTCGATCTGGCCCTTTTTCTCCCCCTCCCTCTGCCGTACATTATCGGTCAAATCCTATAATATCAAAATTATTAGATCAAAAAATTTCCAACGTTTTTCATTTAAATTCAATTTCCAAATGGCCCAAACCGATGTGAATCATCATCCATCGTCGGTTCGATGATGGTCACAGATGGTGGTACCTTCTGCGATAATCACTTAGTCAAATCCGAACAATTTGACATATACAAAAAGTAATAAAAATAAAATTTTAGTTCAAAAATTGAATTTCCGATTTATGAATGATTTTTCGGATTAGGATTTTATTTATTATTATACATACTGTAAAAATGAATTTCTTTATGATTTTAAAAGGAAAAAATTTTGGTCCAAATTATAACCGGAAAAGAAGCTTCATGGACATTTTAAAATTTTGTTGTGATTTCTTGACATACATATAATTTTTAGTTATGTTATTTTTAAAATTAAAATTTTTATGCATTCCAGGGAAATTTGTAAGTACTTGCAAAAGGGGCATTTTTGAAATGAATCGAGGAGCTAAACATTTGTTACATAATACCTTTTAGATACATACTCACTTTCAGTAAAATAACATCAAAAACATTAACTTGAAAAGGATCTGAAACATATTCTGAAATTTTCAACACATTTTGTTCGTCCTAACATGGCCAAAATCCAACGTCAAAATTCCGATAAAATGCTCGAATGTTTTTTTGATTAAATTTTCGGCTGAACAAAAATGTTTTGAGTTTTTCAGAATTGTTATAGAAATTCAATGCTAATGGTTTTGATGTTAAATACTCAATAAAGTAATAGAGAAAATTGCTGAATTAAAAATACAAGTCCACGGGATGATAAATTTTATTTTCTTCTTATTTATATTATATATTGCTATAAATTTTATTCAGAAGTAGAGGGCATTGGACTAAAATTTGGGGGAGTGGGGTTACGACTGCCAAAAATTTTATTCCAAAGTCACGATTTCACTCACTTATTAGATGCAATTTAACAAAATTTGATAGGGAATATAATTACGGCAAAAAAGTAGGCAACCATTTTTTAAATTTATGTATTTAGCTGCTAATTCTGTATCTGCAACATAATCATTCATCGTTCAGCAACCGCAATATGCAATCTTTGGCTCTTTTTTGCTTTATTTTTGTCGCCGCCTTCCCCGAATTTGCTACAGGTTTGAAATGTTTAAAGTAGAACTCGGATCCGGACCCGGGCCCAGACCGAGCTTTTCCTAGATCCGGGTCCGGCTTTTTTGGGGGATCACAGACTTTCCCGGACTCGGACTTTTCCCGGGCTTCGGGTTCCGGATCCGGTCCGTGGATGTCTCCAAAATTCTTTTTAGAAATCCTGTGCTCTAGTTTAACGGTTTTATTCAAGTTGCATCATCTGACAAATTTCCAGGTCTTTATTGTTATGAACCTCAAGACATGTCGGAGAAGGATTATACACCAGTGATATTGTTTAATCCAACCAGCAAAAAATTGAATGATCGGGATGCCGACGGAAATCGGTGGAGTTGGCTAGGTGTCGGAAACTGCGAGGTCTGCTATGTATCCGGCTGTCAAATCAATGAATGTATGTAAGGGGTCCACCCATAATCCCGCCAGCCCAAAACTCCGCCTAACGGAAAAATGCTCAAAACCCCGCCGGATCAAAATCCCGCCTAAAGGATTTTCTATCGTTACCCGGCTATCTAATTCATCCGTGGGGGCTTAGGCCAAAAGCCTTGTTCAATAGGTGCGGGCTGGATGATTTTTAGATTTTTAAATGCAAAATTTATTAATATTGGGCTCGCCGAAGGCGAGCCCAACAATAAAAAAAATTTTGCATTTAAAAATCAAAAATTATACAGCACTCACCTGTTGAACAGTCCTGCCTCTTATTTTTAGCCTTACAAGGGGAACATACCGAGGTGTGACTATTCAAAACGCAATTTAACCCATTCTATCTTGTAGAATACCCTCACATTGCATCGTATATTTTTGGCTTTTTTGGCCCGCACAGGAAGTGAAGGGTAGAAAAATTGGTTTCAAAAACTAACCAACGATCGTTTACCCTCGCGGATCATCCGTCCGTTGAATGATATCTATCTTACAATGAATAAAATTTTTTAAACAATGACTATTTTCTGGGTTATATTCATTATTTTATCATATAGAATAATTCCCAACCCAACTTATGGCGCATCAAATTATTGTGTTTATGCATGGTACGATCGACGCCATCCCAAAGGGCGAATAATCCGCGTGGATAAACGACCGTTTGTATTTGAAACCGATTTTTATACCCTTCACTTCCTGTGCGGGCCAAAAAAGCCAAAAATATACGATGCAATGTGAGGGTATTCTACAAGATAGGCTGGGTTAAATTTAGATCTGAGTGGTCACACCTCGGTATGTTCCCTTGTTAGTGAAGCGGAGGTGACGGAATTTTGTTTGTTTTTGCCTTTGGCGGGATTTTGGGCATTTTTCCATTAGGCGGTGTTTTGGGCTGGCGGAGTTTTGGGTGTTTTTCCTATTGGCGGAGTTTTGAGCACTTTCTCATTAGGCGGAGTTTTGGGCTGGCGGAGTTTTAACCGGCGGAGTTTTGGGTTGGCGGGATTTGGAGTGGTAGCCGTATGTAAAGGATTAATTTTAATACTCATCAGTTGGCATAATGACAATAGTTAACTAACTTGTAAGTTTAGTTGTACCGAAAATTTTTTGGGTTACCCGACATTTCTCCCCCGACATTTGCGCCCCAAGCATTATAACTCTGTTCAAACATAATCATAGAAAGTATTTTTATGTCAAAAAATAAAGCAAAAAATTAGCTATAAAAATACCCCAAGTCCGTTTGAATTGGTCCGTTCTGACAAATGTTATGGCCAAAATAAACGGACTTGGCCATTTTACAGTATTTTGGCCATAACTTTTCTTAGAATGGACCACTTCGAATGGGCTTAGACTCATTTTGTAGATATTTTTGCCCTATTATTTGACACAACTCATTTCTGTAGGTTGCGTTTGAACTAGTTTTATGGCTTGGGACGCAAATGTCGGGGGCGCAAATGTCGCGACATGAATTTTTCAATTAAAACATCCCCATTTTTATAAGGGAATTTTGCTGACTACAAAAATGCTGAAGTTTGATTTGCATATCTCATATACAGAAATCTTAAATTTTATCAAGCAACTACTTGATTTTTTCAAAAGCCTATAATATAGTCAGTCCCCAGAGCAGGTCGTTACATAAAAACGGGCGCTTTTGATATTCACACGAGCGTAACTTCTAAAGTATGAATCAAAAAAACTGAAAAATTTTGAAAAGATACTCCTATGTCTCCTCTATATTTTTGCTTTTTGGACCAATTCTCATAACAGATGAAATTTTCGAGAAAAAAATTCCCGAAGTGGTCAAGGTCAAATTTTCGGGTTTAAAACCGGTTTAACGACGTAAGTTCGACTCCAACGGAGTAAATGGAGCCTATTGGATGCTGCATTGAATAAAAAAAAACCCGAAATAGATTGGTCCACTCTTCGATTTTTTTATGAATTTTGCAATTTTGGCTTGAAATCGACTTATTTCGATTTGTCTTTTTCCCAGTGAAAATTCAATAAAATCTCTTAAGAAAAATGGCCATTTTTTAGTCGATTTTAAAGTTTGAAAAAACCATAAAAAATCAAGGAGTGGATCAATCGAGATGTGGTTTTTTTTGCAAATGATACAGTATCCATTCGGCTACATTTTGTGCCTATAAACAGCTAGATTTCCTAACAACAAATTGGGTTTAAACTCGAAATAACCGGTTTGGCCATTTTTGACCTTGGCCACTTCAGGAACTTTTTTCTCGACAATTTAATCTGTTATGAGAATTGGTTCAAAAAAATACAGAGAAGGCATAGGAGTGTGTTTTCACAAGTTTTCAAATTTTTTGAATCATCCTTTAGAAAGTTACGCTCGTGTGAATACCAAAAGCGCCCTTTTTATGCAACGACCTAGTAGAAATGAGTCTTGTGGAGTTTGTTCATCAACTAAATTCAATTGATCCCAAGATGGTGTCGATAGAAAATTGCCCGTGCTGGGTCGAACGAAAAAAAGTGCAAATGTGGGCGAAAGAAAAAAAGTGCAAATGTGGGCGAAAGAAAAAAAGTGCAAATACAATAACCAAAAGGAGAGGGTCGGCTATGAGTGGATACTACGAAATGACAAAAGGACAAAACGACTATTTAATGAGTAAAATAACAAAAAATATATTAAAATTTAATTAAAAAATAATTAATAATAATAAAATTAAAAATATAAAAAATAATTATAAATAAAAAAATCAATGAACTAAAAAATTTTTTTAAAAATATTCGAAATAAATTTTTATAACCTCGAATTTTCAGCCAAAATTTTTCGCAGGTTAGATATTTCTGAATGTTTTAAAATATTTTTCTCTACATTTTTGACCTCGTTTTTCTAGGTATGTAACTCAGAAATAAGCTTGAACTGTGGTAAATTTCCTAAGAATTTTTTATTTTTCTCTTGATTTTTAACAGACATTTTATAGTCTCATTCTCCATTTCATCAGATTAACTTCCCTAGCTTGTCGAAGATTTTCCAAAAATTACCCCATTTTTGAACCTCTAAAGAATAATGCAAAAATAAAAAATTACAGAAAGAAATAGAGAAAATATTTTTAAAACATTCAGATATATCTAACCTGCGAAAAATTTTGGCTGAAAATTCGAGGTTATAAAAATTTATTTCGAATATTTTTAAAATTTTTATTTAGTTCATTGATTTTTTATTTATAATTATTTTATTTATATTTTTAATTTTATTATTATTAATTATTTTTTAATTAAATTTTAATCTATTTTTTGTTATTTTACTCATTAAATAGTCGTTTTGTCCTTTTGTCATTTCGTAGTATCCACTCATAGCCGACCCTCTCCTTTTGGTTATTGTATTTGCACTTTTTTCTTTCGCCCACATTTGCACTTTTTTTCTTTCGCCCACATTTGCACTTTTTTTCTTTCGCCCACATTTGCACTTTTTTTCTTTCGACATAGCACCAAAATTGCCCTTTCACACATTAAGCTCTGGTGCGAGTGTATCTCGGTTGCAATAAAAATGGAGACGGCTGTAATGTGCAAAAAACGATGTCGACGGTGGAAGATGCCAAGTATTGCAACCACACATTGTCCGGAAAATATTTTTGCAAAACATGCAAAAAACAAAACCACTGCATTGACCGAAAAAACATCGTGGATTATCTTCCATCCACGACGACAACCACCACCACGACCACCACGACTACTGAGGCCATTGTTAGCTTTTTACGAATTCGATCACCGTATTCCTGTATTAGGACCCCGGCGGGGGGTCTTATTTTTCAACCCCGCTTCAGCAGAGGGGGTCTCTATTATAGGGAGAGACTTAATACAGGAAATATGGTATAATGTATAATGGTTGTTCTCGAATTATTCCACAGGAGCCAGTGGACGAAGAACCTGTCGTCGATAGTGGAGTGGCTACTGAGATGGTCGGAATTGTTTGGATTTGGACGGCTACATTGCTTGTAGGAACCGTAAGTTTGTTGGGCGTCTTTAAGAATATTTTCGGAGTTGCCTATGGTAAATCCAATAAAAAATAAAATTTTCTTTTAACAAAATGATAATTGTAAAGGTTCCTGGTAAAAGTGCTGCACTTCGAACACCTCCCTTTTAAATATATTCGATACTCAAAAATCAGGTTAGTTGGATTGTTGTGGAAATTATTTTGGTACTAAAAATTAACTATAAAGTGAGCATAATTTTGTTCTGATTGGTCTAAAAATTATTTTGGCCAAAAAACGTTGGATATTTAATCTCTTAAATGCAATAGAGGGTCTACTCAGTTTTCTTTATTTTTGGTATTTAATTCGTAGATATATTAATAACTCGATCCCAATCCGGGAAAAACCTCTAAATAAACATTTAAAAAAATGAATTTATTAATTTAGTTCCATTCACTGATGGGAACATCTGATCTGTTTTGTCTGGATGGATCATAAAATGGATCTCTGATTATTTATTATTGTACGGGGGTTCTTGATGATCATTTTTCATCGTATTCGAATGATTTTTTCCGTTTTTTGTTAACATTTTTTTCCTTAATGGGTAGAACGCGGATTTTATGGTAGTAAATGCCTAAAATATTGCAAAACAAAAAAAAATATTTGGTAAAAAATGTAAATAAAATACAAGCACAACATCGGTGCTAGAAAGATAAAAAAGCGCCATATGGGGCGTTAAAAAATTATTACAGTATTTTGTATGGAAAGTGTATGGAATTCCGATTTACCTATTTTTCTGCCCCTCTCCTAGAAAATGGTAAATTTAAAACTTAAATTTCGATATCTGAATTAAACTGATTTTTTATTTTAACATTTTCTGATCACAAAAAATCTGTTGTCTATAATATAGAGAATTTCTTATGTTTTATTATATAAAAATTCGAAAGAATTTATTTTTTCTATATTTTTCATATCAGAACTGTAGAAATTTATATGCCATCGTCATTGAATTTAAAGAAAAAATTATATATTGTTTTCATTTTTATCCTTTTTTTTGACGGAATATTTAATAAAAGTTTTTGACGACAAAAATTAATTCCTGGCAATACCCAGACTATGGCAAGACATGTCTGGCCATTTTATTGAAAACATCAACCCCCACCCATCTCCAAAATTCTCTCTTTCTTACTTTTCCCAAAAAATTATTTTACCAAAAATGTCCACAAAATGTTTTTTGGCCATCTTTTTATTGGTCCAATTTTCAATGGATTTTTCACGTTCTTGCATCACTTATCCACGTGATTGTGTTACTATCAAATTTCAAAGAGATGATGCGGAAGCATTGTTCAAGGTATATAAAGCTGAAAATAATGATTTAATAATTTTTTGAAAATGTTTAAAGGGTTTGGTAAAATTTATAAGAAAATAATTTGATAAAAATTTATAAGAAATTTGAGAAAAAACACCAATTTATCACCCTTTATACCTATGTTTATTTTTGTATCAATTTATCTTTTTTAGTGATAAGTAGGGTCCGGATTTATATGCGCAAAAATTTTCAAAATATGCGCATAAAATATGCACGGAAAAATTCCAAAATATGCGCAAAATATGCTCAAAATTTTCAAAATATGCGCAAAATATGCATAAAAATTTAACTAAATATGACCTAAAAATGCAAATTTCTGCTCAAAAATCGTAATAAATTATTTTTATAGCAAATTTAAGCATATTTAAGGTATTTTTTAGGTTAAAATTAACTTTGATACCTTTTTTTGCATATTTGGCCTTTTTCGTGACTTTTTGGAGATTTTTTGAAAAACAATGTGTTTGATAATTTGGCCATTTTTCTTTGAAAATTATAATAGTTTAACCATTCTGAAAGTTTTCAAAATTGCCTAAAAATGAAAAATGTCAGAAAAATTTCAAAAAAAAAATTCAAAAAATTCTCAAAATATGTATATTTTTCTCAAAAATTGCCCAAAAGTGATAAGATAATTTTTTATGTGCTTTTTAGGAGATCAAAAGACAAAACAAAGTGCTAGGTGCCAAAAGGGCATCAAGGAAAGTACCAACTGTAAAATTTTGGCCGAAAACTTTTTTAAAAAATTTGCTAACCTGTTCAGTTTATTATGCTCTATCATTAGGTATTTCGAAATTCTACTAAAAAGTTCGAATTTTTCTGAAATACCGAAAAATACGTTTTTTAGGGATATTTCGAACTTTTTAGCCGAAATTCGAAAAACTAAAATCCAGAAGATTGAGCAAAAAATCTGCACAATGACTTTTATTCTTTCGGCCTGGTAGGTCTTAAAAAAGTTTTTGGTCAAAATTTTGCATTTGGCAATTTTTTAACGACCAAAACAGTTTGTCGACACTTGAGGACTCGCATTATAGGGACCNACTTTTTGGCCGGAGACGAGGGGCCAGCATTTGGGGCCAAATTTGGTGGCATATCGATGATCAAACGGGGGTTTGATGATTTGTTGAGAAAATCTGACGACGACGGGGACGGGGCCATATCGCAGGTGGAGCTGGACAGAGCCATAGACGCGCCGGAAAAATAAAAAAAAGGCAATAAAACCGATGATCAGTGATCAGAAATCATATGATGTGGCGATTGATTGATTGATTTGATGGGATTGTGATCATTTAGCGATTCTCTATGATATTGGATCAGTAATTAACAGATTAATTAGCCGTGCTGAGACAATTTTCAATTAGCCGTGCTGAGTCGTTTCAGCCAAAAGTGCCAAAATGGAAAAGTAGTCCCTAAAAACTATTTTTGTTAGAGAAGTTAGACAAAAAGTATAAATTGATTCAGGCAAAGTGATTCAGAATTTTATGCCGATTCTGATGGTATAAAAATTATTTCGAATTTTCAGTCACTTTAATTTTTAATAAAACTAAAAAAAATTCGACATTTTGACCGAAAATTCACAATAATTTTTATACTATCAGAATCAGCATAAAATTCTGTACAACTTTGCTATTTATACTTTTTATTTAACTTCTCTAACAACAAAGTTTTTAGGGACTACTTTTCCATTTTGGCACTTTTGGCTGAAACGACTCAGCACCTCAATTAGACACCAAATCATTTCTGTGGAAAAACGGAGTGGGGGATCAGACAATGAACGGACAAGTGGCGCGACTTCAGCTCAGTCATAAACTAGAGAAATCATCCTGAAATCAAAATCTAGAGAAAAAAATTAGCTACAAAATGCCTAAATTCATTTAAATCGGCTAACTATGAAAATAGTTATGGCCTAAATAAATTTTTTTGGAAAATATTTTTTTAAATCCAGATTGTGTCTTGACTATAACTTTTTTTCACAATGTGCCAATCTGAATAGGATTGAGCTTATTTTCTAGCCATTTTTTACTTTATTTTTTTGACATAACACATATTTATTTAAATTGCGTTTGAATAGAATAAAATAAATTTATTACCAAATGTACGCAAAGGTCGAATAGCTGAATGACATGCTATTTAATCACATCGGTGATGACCTGAGTTGAGACCGGAATCAGTCCGCCGAACGTTATGATCTCTCAAAATCGCAAATTTCTGGACTTGTCTTAATCCGAGGACAGAATCCACATTCAGTCAATGATGCGCTCAGGAATTTTTTATAGGTTTGAGCATAAGTATAACTCCTTTTCTAAAATATAAACATCTTATATAAATTAGAAATTTTTCCTTCGGATTCACTTACAAATTAGTCGTGAAGATTTATTATTATTATTATTTGGGAAGGAAAAAAAATTGGTATGAATTCCAATGCACTTTGTCATTATTGCCGTTTATTTAAATTTGGAGCTTTTTTTGCGACTGTTCATTTATACATAGAAATCTCATTTCAATTCTACATAATCGATCAAATCCTATATATAACATTAAGATTGGTAATCCAATATTTCCAACGTTTTTAACATGTTTTCATTCCAAATTTCCATTCAAAAAAAGGCCCAAATCAATATGATTCATCAATGATCGTCCGTCGTCGGTTCGATGATGGTCACAGCTGAGATAATGGTGGTACTTTCAGCGGTAAATCTCCCAAATTTGGCCAAATGGAATTTGACACACAAAGAGAAGCAAAAATTAAAAAAAAACTAAAAATTCATACAAAAATGAATTTTTTATAGCGAGATTTCACTGTGCTCTGGTGTGGAGCCAGCCACGATAGGGGTCGCCGGAGAAAATTTTAGATTTTAGACCGATTCATTAAAAATTAAAAAATGGTCTATTTTCTGCCAAATTTTTCCTCTCTCGACTTCCTAAAATTTTTGATTGGAGTGAGCAAGAATCCTTGTATAGGTATTGGAACGGTGCTAGGACGTTAAAAAAATAGTGCCAAATGCAAAGTCTTGGCCGAAAACTTTCTTTTAAGATTTACTAGGCCGGACGTATAAAAAGCAATTTTATGCTCCATTTTCGAAAAAAAAATTTTGAAATTTAGATATTTTGCTAAATTTGAATTAGGAACCGCCGGAGAAAAATTTGACATTTTGAATAGAGAACCCCATTCTTAGGGGATGCGTTTTCGACGGTAGAAAAATTCTGGATTCGGATCGGATCGACCAAAAATCATCGAATCGGATATGGATCATCGGATCACTAAAAATTTCGGATTTCGGATCATCGGATTCGGATCATCGTATCATCCAACGCAGCCGGGTACATTGTACCTTATTTATTATGTAGAAATTGAACTCCTTTAAGAGTTTATCGCATTTTTGGAAAATTGATTTTTAGAAGGGGTATTTCTTGAATTTTCAAGGAATTTCAGAAAATTCAAAAGACTTATTTATTATGTAGAAATTGAACTCCTTTAAGAGTTTATCGCATTTTTGGAAAATTGATTTTTAGAAGGGCTATTTCTTGAATTTTCAAGGAATTTCAGAAAATTCAAAAGACTAAAAGAGCCCAAATCCTGCAATTTTTTTGTTTAAACGCATTGGCCATAACTACAACAAAGTGAGTCTTTTAAATTTATTTTTAGCTGCTAATAACACATCTTACAATTGCAATGTATTCTTTGGCTCTTTTTTGCTTTATTTTAATCACCGTCTTGCCTGAATTTGCTACAGGTTTGGAACAAAAGGGGGGTTTATTCACTTTCTATCATTGTTGATAAATTTTCAGGGCTTCTATGCAGGGACACTCTCCTTTCGGGGCACCTTATAGAATTTCCGATATTGTATAATCCGACCAGCAGAACATACAATGAGCGGCAGGATGCAGAGGGGCGTAAGTGGAAGTGGTCACCACCTCTTATCTGCGAGAGCTGCCATATATCCGGCTGTCAGATCAATGAAAGTATGTTTGATTGAATTCATTAACTATGAAGTATGAAGATGTCACTTTTCGAATCAATTCATTGTAACGCGTTTTGCGACCAGCGCAGATGTGTTTACAATGCTGCGTTTTGCGTCTGTGTTTTCTGCAACAGCCAGCCGCAGAACGGACGTTTTGCTGCTGCGGCTATAAAAAACAAAACCAAGCATTGGAAACATTTCTGCGTTCTGCATCTAGGCGCAACAGCAAAACGCAGAAAATTTGCCGCAGCATTGTAAAAACATCTGCTTTTTGCGCCTGGCTGCTGCGGAAAACGCAGACGCAGAACGCAGTATTGTAAACCTTATTTTATACAGTTTAGGTCCCGAATTTTTGAAAGATTTAAAAGTCCTGAAAAAACCTCTGTTTTTACAATTTTCGAGTTTCACCCGAATCGAGGGTTGAGATCTGAATCAGACATCAGATTTATAATAACATCGAGTAAAATTTTCAGATCTGGTTTGGCAAAAAATCAAGTACTCGATCTAATCTTATATATTTTTCGATTATATTTAAATTTGATGTCAGATTCAGCACCATCGAAAATCATCCGGAAAAACTGAAAGCGTAAAAACATGGATTTTTGATATCCAATGTAGTGGGTTTTCAAAAATTCAGGGCGTAAACTGAGGTACCGTAACGGAGCCGTGAGATCAGAAAATTGAATTAATTTAAATATCCAGTAGGTATAAGCTAATAAGTCATCTACCACGAGTCCCAAGTGGTAGATGCCTGGATTCAACAAAAAGGTTACTCAAGTTCGATTCCCACGGGCTACCTCCAAGCTCCAATACACAACAAGAAAATTAAATAATTTTTTCATATGAGTTGAACCCAGTGATCAAACCCTAGTTATTTATGTAGAATGGGACTTGTAAAATTTAGTGATCATTTAATATTCATTTTTGCTCCAGGATGTCGTTAAAAAAATGTTGCTCTTTCATATTAAGCACTGGTGCGAGTGTATTTCTGCTGCACTGACAAGCAAAACAACTGCGCCGTTAGGACGAAAAATGATTTTGAATATTGCAAAAAGGAATTGTCCGGAACACATTTTTCCTACACATGCAACGATCAAAACCTCTGCAACGATAAGGACAAACTCGAGACTCACCTTCCTGACCCTCCAACCACGACGACAACCACCACCATCACCACGACGACTATGCCCACGACGACAACTATGTCCACCACCACGACCATCACCACGACTACTGAGGCCATTGTTAGCTTTTTACAAATTCAATTACCGTTTTCCTGTATAGGGTAGGGGCCTTCGGAGAAAATTTTGTAAATTTGGAGCTATTTCTTAAGAAAATTTATCACTTTTTTGACAAATTTGACTCGAAATCATCATTTTTAAATAGGGTGGCGACGGGGTCCCCGCTCCCCGCGGGGACCCCGCGGGGACCCCGTCCCCGTCCCCGCGACCTTGTCCCCGCGGGGACACGGGGACAAAATGCACCCCTAAGAATGGGGAAATCGGCCAAAATTGATCAATAATTTTGGGAGAAATGGGGAAAAATGACGGAAAAATAAAATTTTCTAAACCAATTTTTCTTAAGAAATATTCGAAAATATTGAAAAATTTTTCTCCGGGACACAACTATAGCGTAATTGGGAACTCGAAATCGGCTACCCAAAGTGGGGACAAACCGGCCTGCGCCAAACTGACCCCTACCCTCCCATCGGAAATATTTTTTTTTTCATTTTTACAAAAAAAGTCCTTAGATTTTCGGAAAAGATCCAAAATTATTATAAACNATTTTTAAATTTTTTGATTTTTGAAAAATTTTTTCGAAAATTTTAAAAAATTTTTATAGACCCAAGATTTCTCGGAAAATTTTCACAGTGCCCAGATTTATCGAAAAATTTGAAAATGGCTTAATAATAAAAAACAATAATTTTTAATTAATTTCAAATGAATTTTTAATGACGGAAAAAATTTTTTCGAAATTTTTTTATCAATAATTAAAAGACTTAGAAAAATTTCTTGTCCCCGCGGGGACCCCGCGGGGACCCCGCGAAAATCTGTCCCCGTCCCCGTCCCCGCGAGGGTCGCCAGTCCCCGTCCCCGCGGTGACCCGTCCCCGCGGGGAATTCCGCCACCCTATTTTTAAACAAAAAATCCGGATTTTGAATCATTTTTAGATCACGACAAAAAAGTGATCTGGACGTGATCTGATCTGATACTGGGATTTCAAAAATGATCTGATCCTGATCTGATCCAGGACCTTGGATCAGATCATATCAGATCAGGATCAGATCATGGATCAGATCATAATTTGGTGGATCACGGGAACACTGTTTGTTAGTTAGTGGTCCTTCTCGAATTTCAGCAGGACTCCGCGGATGCAGAACATGTCGCCGATAGTGCAGCGGCTACTGTAATGGCTGTCGGGAATGTTTGGATGGCCGCGTTGTTGGTCGGAACCGGAACTCTCATGGGCTTCTTTACAACTATTTTCGGACCTGCATATGGTCTGCTTAATATAAAAATATGATTCATGCAAATTTTCTCTTAAAAATGATAATAATTATAAATGTTCCTGGCAAAAGTAATCATCTTGGTTCTAATGTTGGTCGGTACCATGCTGAGTCGTTTCGGACAGAAGTGTCAAATGCGTTTTTCGGCCAAAAGTGCCAAAATTATCCATGTTTGGGAAAATTAGCAATTTTTTCTGTAAAAATTGCAATTATTATTCCATATTTTATGGCCATATTTTAGAGATTTTTATCCCATATTTTTGGATAGGCATTTTGATGCATAAGTCATCAGTTGATTTTGAATCTATTTTTAATAAATTTTTAGTAGGTTAATTAAACTAGATATATATGCTGATTTTTTGATTTTTTCCAAGGAAAAAGCTCTTTTTTATTTTTTCAAGAAATGGCATAGCATCCTAAAATAAATTTTTTGACATTTTTGGTTTTAATTCCCATGTATTCATTTTGGCACTTTGGCCGAAATGACCTAGCACCGATCGGTATATCTAATCAATATTTTAGTGCAACTAATCCAGAGGGTATTGGGTTTGAGATTGGTGGCTTTCATTACTTTGGCCAAAAAGCTAAGGAAGTGATTTTGAGACCAAAAATACAAAGTGAGCATAACCGATTCTGATTGGTCCATTTGAAAAATGTTTGTGCCAAAAATCGGCATTTTTTGGAAAAAGAAAATTTTTTTCTAAAAAACTAAATAAAAATTCAATTTTTTATTCGATCAATTTGGAGGGTTAGGCAAATTTTTCCTCTATCTTATTGATTTGTTGTTTTTTAGATTAGTGGCACGAATCCAATCCACGCTAAATAAAAATTTTAAAAAGAATAAAAAATTGCTTTATTTTAGTGCCATTTGCTGATGATGGAACTTCTGATTTATTCTGAACAGATTAAAAGCTACAGTGAATGAATTAATTTTGGATTCCGATGATCATTTTTTTCTTCAGTATTCTTATGAAATTTTATCCTGTTTTCATAACATTTTTCCCTTCAAAGTTTCTATGATTAGGGTGCGGATTTTTAGACCTTGGAACAAATAAAAAAATTTTGCAAAGAAATAATCTGATTTTAACATTTTTTTTGATAAAATGAAAAGAATCTGCTTAAATTAATATTTTAAGGAGTGAAATTTTTGATTTTTGGCAAAAAAAATACACTGAAAAGTAAGCAGTATACGGCATAATTTATTTACTATAAATACGATTATTGCTTATTTGTTTTTTGAGATTAAAAATCTGCACCCTATTTTTAATTTATGAATGTTAAAAGGCAGCAATGTGAGTGAAATTCGTGCTGAGGCGTTTTGGCGAAAAATTCCAAATAGAATTACTTGTCTTTAAAAATTTTTCGTTAGACTTTCTTGTTAGACTCGTAAATGTGATGAGATCCGAAATATGCTCGGAAGATATCAGTAAAGGCTCGAAGATATTAAATAACTGTGTATTAATCTAATGGCTGGCTCCTTCACTTATATTTTTTCAAAATTTTTTTGAAAAATTTTATAATTTTCAACAAAAAAATGCTTTTTCGAACATTTCAAAGCTTTTCGAGGAAATAAAAAATAAAATAGCATAGTATGTTTGCTTTTATTACTTGAGCCTGTATGTTTTGGCCCAACAAGTAGAAAAAATTAAAATTAGATTGGGTCATTTTGTGGGGTTTTTAACCATTATTTGATCCGAATAGATAAAGTTTTAAGCTGATAACTTTAAAAGTCTTACATTCAAATTTTGATTTTAAACATTTTATAAATAAGACATTCTCCCTTCGGCATAGTCGTGAAGATTAGTTTTTTATTATTTTTGGGAAGGAAAAAATTTGGCAAAATTCCAATGCAGAAAATATTTAATTGTTGCTTTACATTTTTATTTTATTTTTTAATTTTTGTTTTCTACAATTTATTTTTTATTCATGCATATGGTCACAGATCAGATTAAGGAAAATTGGCCAAAATTGGGGAGGGGGGAACTTCTTGCAAATTTTTGAAAAATTTTAAAAAGTTATGATTGTTTCGCATTAAATAAGTTTAATGTCAAATTAAAAACAATTTAGAACATTAATAAAATTTTACTTAAAATTATTGGATTCAATTTCGGAATGGCCAAAACGATGTGAATCATCATCCATCATCGTTTGATGGGCACAGATGGGATATATGGCAGTTGCTACTTTCTGCAATAATTCACTAAAATTTAGCCCAAACTAAACAATTGACATACAAAGAACAGTAAAACTAAAACTCCTTTCAAAAACTGCCTGTCCCTGTGGTTGCAGTCGTGGCAACCCAGAAATGGTGAGTACCGCCTGGGGCCTGTTTCAATTGTCACTTTTAACTTTGAACTTTGAAGATTTTCACTTTGAACTTGAACATCTTCAAGAATTGTGTTTCAATTCGACTTTCAAAGTTCAAAGTTAAAAGTTCAAAGTTAAAAGCAAAATCTTCAAAGTTAATGGTAAGCGCGTTTCAATTCTTACTTTGAATCGCCCCAACTTTTAAAAGTTACTTTGAACTTTGAAGATTCCCTTGATTTTTGGGCAAAAATTTTCAAGGCGAAAATAGGGCCTAAACATTTTTAAGGTAACCTCATAACTCGAAAACTAGTCAACCAAACTTAACCAAATTTTGTAGACTGTTGCCTATGACAGTTTTACATTGCTATGAATTTTTTCAGATTTTTAGACACATAAGAAATTTTTTTATTAATTTTTTACTGAAAGCACCCATTTTTGCGGCGATTTTAGGCAAAAAAGGCAAAATTGTTCAGAATTTTATGCTGATTCGAATGGTATTTTTATTTTTTCAGAATTCGGCCAAAAAGATCGAAATATCCCCTAAAAACTCTAATTTTCGGTATTTCGGGAATATTTCGAACTTTTTGGCCGAATTTCGAAAATAAATTTCTAATCAGCGTAAAATTCTGCACAACTTTGTCTTTTATACATTTTGTCTAACAGGTCTTACAAAAAAGTTTTTACAGAGCATTCATTACCCTTAATTGCATTTTTTACAAACGACACAGCACCAAATTTTACTAGAGATCGGACCCAAATATTTTGAAAATCCATGAAAAGTGAAAACCAAGGCCTACAAAAATCTTCGAAAAAAATCTCACAGTGAAATGATTTGAATTTTTTTTTCAAATTCGGCCAAGGGTTTTCAAAATTTCTTAGGTAGTAATTTTTAGAAAATTTCATAGATCTATGGTTTTTAAAAAATTATGAGAGTTTCCATAAACCTTGGAAAAAATCATAGTTCTTGGGTTTCCCGAAAAATTTCATTTAGTTTGGCCTTTGATTTTATAAATTTTCATGGGCATATGATTTTCAAAAAAAAATTAACAAGCTTTGGAATTTTAGAAATTCGCATACCTATGGTTTTTTTATTTTCGCTCTTTTTTGGTTGATTTTCATTTTTAATTTTTTACTACCCAATAAAATTGGTCATCAAAAAATTTTCAGTCGGTTTTGTCGGTTTGTGGGATTATTCGGTCGATTTTTTAGTAAAACTGAAAAAAATTGACCGAAAAACCCGACCATCCAATCTTTAAAATTTAATGAAAATCATCAAAAATATTACAAAAATTTCATAGGCTAAAAGCCGGCCGAAAATACCAAAAGCATAAATTTTAAACATGGATGGATAATCTAGAGAATAAACATGAATATCTATCCCATATTAAGTTATTTTGCAGTAAAAAGCATAAATTTCGAAAAATATTAATTAGTAAAGCTAATTTTTATGTATTTTATGCTTTCAAAGTGTTTCAATTAATTCAAAGTTCAAGGCAAAAAGTTCAAAGTGAAAATTTTTTAATTGAAACACCTTTACTTTGAACTTTGAACCTTAACTTTGAACTTTGAAGATTTTTACCATTAACTTTGAACTTTTTCAAAGCTGGAATTGAAACACGTTAACTTGAACTTTGAACTTTAACTTTGAACTTTGAAGATTTTCAGTTCAAAGTGACAATTGAAACAGGCCCCTGGCAAAAAATCCAATCAGGAACCTAACATCTAAAACATTTGCTTGGGAGGAGTCAAAACACATTCTGAAAGTTTTGATACATTTTGTCCTCCGAATATGGTCAAAATATCATCCATCCATACATAAATTTCAATAAAATGGTTATATGATATCATTACCTAAAAATCGCCACGTAGCAAATCTGGCTAAAACATTTTTTCGAAGCTTTCTAGGCCGAAAGTATAAAAACTTTGGCAAAAAAGTTCACAAAAATTTCGAACTTTTTGGCCGAAATTCGAAAAGTTAGAAAGATCAGAAGATAGAGCATACAACATACCAATACATTTTATTTTTTACCAATTTTTTTGGTCAAAAAGAGGTGTTTATTGTTGGCTATGGAATTAGTTCAGAAATAAGCTGCTCTAGAATCCAATTTAGGTCATCTAACACAAAGTAATAAAAAAGCACCAACTACAATCAAAGGTCATGATTTGGTTGGTTGCAAGTTAAGCAAAATTTGATAGGGGCACAAAACTAATTTTTTTGTTTTATGATTTTAACTGCTGATCTTTGTGCAGCCAAAATCATAAATTATCCATGTATCTTCTATCCATATGTTTTTAGCTGCTGATCTCTCTCTGTCCAGCTGTAACATCGTTCAGCAACCGCAATATGCGATCTTTGGTTCTTTTTTGCTGTATTTTTATCGCCGCCTTCCCTGTGTTTGCTACAGGTTTGAACCGTTTAAAACGGGTTTTATCCTGTTTGCACCATCTGCTGACAAATTTCCAGGGCTTCAATGCTGGCAAACTTTCGATTTGACGGAGAAATATCAACGAACGATCTTGTATAACCCAACCAGCAACACCTACAACAATGACCGGGATGCCAAGGGAAATCCGTGGAAATGGGCAAATCCTGGAGACTGTCACATCTGCTCTGTGTCCGGCTGTCGAATCAATGAATGTATGTAGAGAATAATTAATTTTAATACTCACCATGGATTCAAGCGGCAATGGCTAAATTTATCAGTCCCGAAATTTTTCAAAAAAACATCCCCGTTTTTTACAATTCTGCGCTTCATTCGTGGATTTTCGAGGATGCTACTTCTAAATCTGACGCCAAATTTGCATGTCTTTGTGTAAAATCTTACTATTTGGGGGTTTTTGGCAATTTTTTGAAGTGCTTTATAAAAGCTAGTATTATAAAAAAGGTTATGTGGTTAAAAATGATAACAATCAAATCAGAAACAATAATGGTACATCTATTGATAATTGTCAAAAGCCTCAATTGTTTTTAGAGAGAAATCTCAAAAAGGTACTTTCCTGCTAACGGGGGGGGGNCACCGTGTAAAAAAATGCCCTTTCACATTAAGCTCTGGCGCGAGTGATGTTCCGTTGCAATGCTAATAAGGAGACCTGTGACAAGACCGATTGGCTTTTTCTGGATGAAGATACACTGTATTGCAGCAAAGTATTGTCCGGAAATTTTTTTTGCAAGACATGCAAAAATCGAGACAAATGCATTGATAAGGACAAGATCGACCCTTATCTTCCAACCACGTCCACCACCACGACAACCACACGACAACCACCACCGCCACCACCACAATCACCACAACCACCACCACCGCCGCCACCACCACCACCACCAGAGGATATTGTTAACTTTTTACAAATTCGTACCATTATCCAACTAGTGAAGTGGTTTGTGTAATCCACGCGTTGTGCCATGTCGCTATAATTCGATTCATATATGCAACCTATGGAAATGCGTTTAATGTCAAAAAATAGAGCAAAAAATTAGCTATAAAATGAGCCTAAGCAGATCCAGATTGGTCCAATGTAAAATGCGTTATGGCCAGAATACTGCGAGTTGGCCAAGAAATCGTTTTGGCCATATGTCCAATTCAAGAGTGCTTTGCTATTTTTTGAAATCAAACTCAATTCTTTAGGTTGCGTTTGCATTTGGCTATAGCGAGAAAATGTTGGGGCCCATAAATGTTCTAACGGTGCTATGTCATTTCCCAAAAACCATCATAATGGGCGCTTCCCAAAAATCCATCAAAACCCAAAAAACCAATAATTGGGACATTTCCCAAAAATCCATCATAATGGGCGCTTCCCAAAAATCCATCAAAACTCAAATAAGAAACACTTCGCGGATAAATAAATTTTTATAAAATTTATTCAATTATTACGATTGTACTGATAATTTTTTCTTGAAATTTTGCAATAAAACCTTCTAATTTTAGTTATACTCGTATGAATAAAAATGAAGAAATTTACTTGGGAATTCATTTGCCACTTTTATTCGATATTAATTTTTTAATTAATATCGAATAAAAGTGGCAAAATTTTTTTTGACCGAAAGTGGTCGAATCATACGTGGAAGGAGAACTGTTATGAGGGTAAATGATGGAATGCAGTTGATTTCATAAAATGAAATAATATGTGATAATTAGTGAACTTTCTAGAAATACCAAAAAAATGAATTTTTCATATTTTTTCAGACAAATGATATGGAAATTGATTTATCATTTTACAATTTGTTATGCTAGGATTTGTTGAAGTTTATTCAAATTTTTAAGCTATTTTTCAATTTATAAAAATTTATGTAATCCGCGAAGTGTTTCTTATTTGAGTTTTGATGGATTTTTGGGAAGTGCCTATTATGATGGATTTTTGGGAAATGTCCCAATTATTGGTTTTTTGGGTTTTGATGGATTTTTGGGAAGCGCCCATTATGATGGTTTTTGGGAAATGACCCAGCACCGTTCTAACCTCTTCCAGACGACAACGGCTGAAAGTGGTAAATCTGGAGTATCTACTGCTGTTGGGATGATTGTCGCAAATGGTTGGATGTTGGTTGTGTTGGTCGGAATCGGAACAATGTTGGGCTTATATGCGGGCATTTTCGAGGGTGTCGGTGGTGGAGGTTCGTTAATTCTCAAAAAAACAATCGTATGGGGTTTAAATAATCGTTATCCTAATTGTGCAACCGATTTGTGCACTAATAAATTTTGTTTTTTAGTACCGACCCTTTTTTGTTTCTTGGCTCCCGACCAAACTGAACCAAAATTGATGTGTTTGTAGGGGGTTTTAGAGGGTTCAATTCAGAGTGATAACACATTTACAGTAATTTGTTCGAAGTTCGATCATTTTTTGATTTTTTTGTTTGAAATGGTTGCTTTATGCTCATTTTGTTTTTTGTCTTTATTTTTAGAGAAACCCCCAAATAACATTCGCAAGGAAAAAATTAATAAAAAAAAATTAATTTAGTGACGTTCGCCGCTGGGAGCTTCTGATTGAACTGGGCGGATTAAAAATTACTGCGAAGCATAAAATAATTCCCTAATTAATTATCTTGGTTCAGATTCTTGATTTTTCATTTTTTTGATCCCATTCCAATGATAATGATAATGATCTTTAGTTTTTCCCAAACTCTTTTCCCTTCAATGTTTCTTATGGTTAGGGTGCGGATTTTTACATCTTGAAAAAAATAAAAATATTTTGCAAAAAAAACCTGAAAATTTAATAGTTTTTGGATAAATGAAAAGAATTATTCAATCGAAAACTTTAAGGAGATAAAATGTTTATTTTTTGACAAAAAAATACACTGGTAAAATAAATAAGCAATGTACAACCTAACTTATTTACTATAAATGCAGTTATTGTTGTTTATTTTTTATAATAAAATCCGCCTCCCCCACCCCTATTTTTAAATACAAATGTTGAAAGGCAACAATGAGAAATAGCAATTTCTAAAATAATCTCGGATAAAAATACGCTTGGAAGATGTAAGAAGTTATGTTGATTAACCGCCAAATGATACGATAATGGTCTTAATTTTCATTTTTTTAAATTTTCAATATAAAGCGATTTTTTGGATATTTCAAATCATTAGAAAATTTTCAGGGAAATTTGAAAAAAAAGTAAATGGCACAAAGATAGACTAATACAAATCTGCATTGGCATACCTATTTTAGAACCCGGACCGATACGAGATATCGCCGATATTTTCCTAAATATCGTATTGATAATATCGAAAATCTCGTTTTGGATATCGTATCGAACTCATGTAAGGTTTAAGATATTTTTCGAGATTCGAGTTTTTTCGGGATTCTCGTATCGAATATCGATCGAACCTTCAGTCCGGGCTCTAGTATATTTGCTTTTACACTTATTAGGCTAAAAATGTTTTTGTCTAAAAATTATAAAAAACATTTTAACTTACAAGTTAGATTTCTTCATTTGGGGGGGGGTTTAACTTCGACTGAATTACCAATATTTGATTTTGAATCAGATAATTCATTTTTAGCTGCTAACTTTAGTCATTTTTGCTTTAAAATTTTGAACATCTTCCTTTCGGATTCATATAGTCATGAAGATGAGTTTTTTATTGGTTGGGAAAGAAAAAATTGCCATGTATTGTATTGCAGAAAATCCGACGGTGCTATGTCGTTTCAGCCAAAAGTGCCATAATGGAAAAGTAATCCCTAAAAAATTTTTTGTTAGGGAAGTTAGACAGAAAGTATAAATAGCAAAGTTGTTCAGAATTTTATGCTGATTCTGATAGTCTAAAAATTATTTCGAATTTTCGGCCAAAATGTCGGAATTTTTATACCATCAGAATCAGCATAAAATTCTGAATAACTTAGCTATTTATACTTTTGGTCTAACTTATCTAACAAAAAAGTTCTTAAGTATGACTTTTTTATTTTGGCACTTTTGGTTAAAACGCCCATTATGGCACTTTTGGCTGAAACGACTCAGCACGAAATCCGACATTGTTGCCTTTATAATTTAAAATTGTTGCAAAATTTATTTTTATCGATTTTAAAACACGCCCAGCCCCTGACACCTGTATGTATTAACTTTCATCCTATTCGATAAAACTAATTTTGACCAATTACCTATCCTTTGATATCTTGATTCTAAAGAATTACGTGGTGATATGAAATTGGGAGTGCATCTGGCAAAATTAAAAAAAAAGTGTTAAAAAACTTATGCTTGTTTCGCGTTAATTAATTTTGATTTCAAACCTAAGAATTGGTCATCAATAAAATTTTAAAAGTCATCAAAATAGGAATTTTTTGAAGCTCATTTTACATTTTGGGCAATCTTCGACATTGTGATATGGCATCAAAGTTTTGGGAACAAAGGGTCTTACTCTTCAAATTTTGTTGTATTGCCCCTTTCCATTTATTTATTTTTTTACGATTGATCTAAAAACAATTTTATTTCGATTTTACACATCCGATCAATTCCTTTAATGTCATTACAAATTACAAATTGTAAATCATTTTTTTAATGCTTCCAACCATTTTACTTTACATTTTTAGTTTCCATACGAAAAATAGCCTGTAACGACGTGAATCATCATCCAGCCGATTCGATATTCACAAATTTTTCATATTTTTTAAAAGTATTTCTAATCTTTTTGATCATAAAAAGGAAAAAATGTACCCTACACCGTGAGAACAGGTATTATAAAATGATATGTTCTTATAAAGGAGAAATACCGATCGGGTATAAAAATTAATTTTTTGATGAAACGACCTTGTTTTATTTTTTAATTTATGCAATTTATTAACCGATAATAGATCCATTCTGCTACTTCAATCTATTCCTTGGCTCTCTTTTGCATTATTTTTCTTTCCACGTTGCCCAGCATCATCGCAGGTTGGAATATTTGGTGCTATGTCGTTAGTAGAAAAAGTGCAAATGCCAGCGAGGGAGGTGTTGAATCCAGACATCTACCACTTGGCCAAGTGGTAGATGTCCTGGATTCAACAAAAAGGTTACTCAAGATTTAGGCCGAAGAACTTGGCCGTCTGGACTCATTTGTTCACATTGGCTAGGTCCTACGGGGACCGTCGCCTCGATCCACATGTGTGTATCGTGGTTGCAGAGGCGTGATTGGCTTGCGATATCACACACTCGCTGCTAATGATGGAAGCGGGCTCGCGTATTCCTTGCAAATATGTGGGGAGTCTTTTTGCCCCGCAAGTACGCTGGGTGACCTTTCCCTCCCCCTCCCACTGACTCGCCTCTCACTTGAACCGGATTAGGGTGGGCGGGTGGGTCTGTTATGTATGTGAATAAATGGGGGAAGCCCGTGTGAATCGAACTTGAGTATCCTTTTTGTTGAATCCAGACATCTACCACTTGGCCAAGTGGTAGATGTCTGGATTCAACAGGAGGGATGAGCCGCAGGCTATGAGCACTACTAAATGACTAAAGGGGCAAAACGACTAAATGATGACTAAATATAACAAAAAATAATTAGAAATAAAATAAATTAATAAAAATCGATAAAATTGTGGAAAATATTTTTTGAAAGAAATTGTTACATTTAGTCATCATTTAGTCGTTTTGCCCCTTTAGTCATTTAGTAGTGCTCATAGCCTGCGGCTCATCCCTCCCTCGCTGACATTTTGACATTTGCACTTTTTCTACTAACGCCCCCATTTGCACTTTTCTACTAACGACCCAGCACGGGAATATTTTCACATTTGTTCAATTTGCACATCATCTACCGTATTCTCTCCAATAGAAGCCCTGGGGTTTCTATTTTTCAACCCACCTCAGAAGGGAGGCTTATAAGGCGGCTTCAATGGTTGTACAACATTTGCAGCCCCGACATTTGCGGCTCTCTCTATAATAACTCGGTTAAAAACAAATCTAGAGAAATGAGTTTGATGTCAAAAAATAGAATAAAAAATAGCTAAAAATTCAGCCCAAGCACGCTCGAAATGGACCATTGTGAAAAAAGTTATGGCCAAAATAACTATTTTGGCCAAATTCCCGGTATTTTGCTCATCACTATTTTTTGAACTGGACCAATTTGGGTGGGCTTTGGCTCATTTTGTAGCTAATTTTTATGTTCCTATAAAATATATATTAAAAAAAATATATATATGAATTTTTTGACACCAAATTCGTTTTTCTAGATTTCTTTGAGCCAAGTTATAACGAATGGGCCGTAAGTGTCGGGGCCGCAAATGTCGGCACACCGAGGGAATACGGTAAACAATTTCAGGAATTCGATGTTGGAGAACTCCTGCTAGTATCGAAATGCCGATCATCTACAATCTCACCAGCAAAACATACGCGGGTCGCGATATCTATGGACTTGAATGGAAATGGGAATCCGATATAGACGATTGCCATTGGTGCAGTGTACTCGGCTGCAAAATCAATGAATGTATGTGCGGGTGTTGGGACATTGAAAAAGGCCCAATGTGGCCAGTCTAGTGTGGTGCAGACCCTTGATGACACTTTGGAAGGGGTTACTTGAGGTCCCGACATTTGGGGACACAAAACTTTAAATTTCAATTAAACGAATGTTCCAAAAACAAAATTATTAAGCTAAAAATATATTAAATTTCTTTGAAATCTTTGATAAATGAAAATTTCTTGCAAGGAATGGTCAGATAGTTCCATTAAAAATGATACAATTTCTTAAGAAAAGGGGTTATCCAGGCATTTAATTGATTCCATCAGCACCATACACCATAGGTACATCTAACTAACATGTAAGCTGAAATTGTTTTTTTTTAAATATTCAATTTTAAACAAACACCAAAAAATATATCCCCGAAAAGTCGGGAATCTCGCCCCGTTCCCGACAGATGGCGCATCCCCGTCCCCGATCCCTGACTGAGCCATCCCCGGAAATCCCTGTCCCCGATTTTTCCGAAATCCCCTTCCTCGGGCTACCCTACACCTACGAAGGAAATGTTTTTCAATATTAAGCGCAGGTACTGGTCTCGTTCAATTGCTATCCGAAGCATGTCAAATGCGACGACTGGGAAAGACAGCCTGATGGGTTGTATGTTGGGGATTGCAATGAGTTGGCTTGCACATATTTTTGCCATGAATGCGACCAGCAAGACTACTGTATTGACCACGGCAAAATCGAAACCTACCTTCTTCCAACCACAACGACTACGCCCACTACCACCACTGTGAAATTCGTACCATAAATAGCCAATTAAATGAATTTTTATGGGTTCCAGAAGAAAAATGCCGAAAATGGAGTGGCTTCTGTGATGGTCGGAAGTGGTCGGATGGTGACAATGTTGGTCGCAACCGCAATTCTTTTGGGCTTTTATATGTCTGCTCTCGGGGCTGTCGTGGAGCATTAAACTCGTGAAGCTCGGAACATTTCAGAGGCGCTAATCATGACCGAAATCCATTTTTTTGTTTCCTAGAAAATTTTATTTTATTTTTTTGACATGAGAATTTACGGAATTCACAGTTCAATTATTGTCATACCTTTTTTTCAACCTATATAAAGCATAAAACAAGTTTTTTTTTTATTTTGGAAAATTCGGGATTTTTGATGCTTAAGCCTTGTTAATTCGAAAAATAAATCGAATTCTTAATCAGCGACCATAAAATACCCTAAGCGTATTTTTTGCGCAATAATAATAATAATTTTTTAATTTGGATGAACCAAACTCCACCATTGTCAGATTCCCACCAAAATACCTTACAAAATTAAAGTTCCCAGGAAATCACTTCGAAAAAAATAAGACCTCCTTTGAGTGCTTTCAAAAATTAACATCATGGTCTTATTTAAGTGAAATCAGTGAATATGATATTAATTTTTCTTCCTTTTTCTAATGAGCAAATTTTTTCTTCATTATTTCTTATGGTATTAAGCGGATTTATGTGTTACAAAATGCAAAAAATTTGATCCTATAAATAATTCATAGGCGGCTTTCTTGATGGTCCGAACTTTATGGCCAGTTTTTGATTGTGCTTTCGGTGATTAATTGGTTAAAAATCCTTAAACAACAAAGAAAGATAAAGGTGAAATTCATTGTTCTGATGGTGATCAAATACAGTGAGTGTGCTGTTGAAGAGTGCCATTAGCTTGGCCAACAACTCGGCTGGGATCCACTCCGTTGATCGCTCCGCAACTTGTTGCTTCTGTTGAATCATCTGCTTTTTTGACGCCGCAACTTGACGCAATTTAGGTTGTGCATTTTTAGGAGTCCATAGTTGCGCAATTACTCTGATACTTTTGTGACACCGTTCATTGATTTAATTGGTGCGAAACTCGAGGCATCTTCTATCATGGCACAATTTTTTCTGGAAAGTTGTTGTACAATCTTATGTTTCCATCGGCTGATTTTTTGAAAGGAGACTGAAAGGAGACCAATTACCAATTTTAAGGAGCAATTTTTAATTTGTAGAAGTTCATTGAGAAGTCGAATAGACTTAGAGCGACCTAATTTTTACTATTTTGAGATTTAAAAAAATCAGCGCCCTATTTTAAATTATGAATGGAAATTCAGCGCCCTATTTTAAATCAGAGATGGTATCGAAAATTTTCAGAAATAAGGACATGAAGAGTAAAAAATAAGGATTTCACTCTGGGAAATTCCTCAAAAATAAGGACACTTTTAGAAATGCAAAAATTCAAAATATAATCAATTTTATGCATCATATTTTTCTCCACCGACTATTTCCAAAAGCAATTTGTTGTTTTTAAACAGAAAAACCATATATTTTACGGAAGGGGGAAGGCGGCGGTCCCGATAGGGGCCGCCGGAGAAAATTTTGAAAATTTTCCGCCATTTTCTTAAAAAAATGATCATTTTTGGTTTCGGCACCGGAGAAAATTTTTAATATTTCGATGTTTTTTCAGAAAATTGATCAATTTTTAAGATATTTTTAGAGAAAATTTGTTGTATGGGGAGGGTACCGGTGAGAAAATTTTGGGAATTTTCGGCTATTTTCTGGTCATATTTTCAAGAAAATTCATTGTATAAGTGCCCGGCCGTCCCGATAGGGGCGGCCGGAGAAAATTTTGAAATTTAGACCTTTTTTTCTTGAGAAAAATTGGTCATTTTTTGAATAAAATTTCTCAAAATCTCAAATATAAGGACAAAATAAGGACATGGGTCGAAAATAAGGACAAATCTTACAAATAAGGACATTTTAATTTTGTAAGATTGGGACCCCCCAAAATAAGGACAAATCTTATAAATAAGGACAGATACCATCTCTGTTTTAAATTATGAATGTTCAAAGGCAGCAATGTAAAAGTTTTCTAAATGTTGTGGATATGAGCATGATCGACATAAGATTCTCTTCACGTGTGATAATATTTCTTATGGTATTCTTTCTCGCTTGCATCCCAGATCATGTAATTATTCTTTGTATTTCCTTCACATCTCCACCTATATAAGTGATCCATTTTCCAGCATTTGTCATTCTTCTGTTTTGCCTTCCATTCCCATTCCAGCTTCCATTCCCCATATTCCATTCTATTCCATTGTCCTATATTCTATTCTGTTGTCTTCAATAAATTCTCCAATCGATGACACAACACTAAATATGCTTGGAAGATGTTAGAAGCGGTATGATAATAGTAAAACTATAAGCCCTAAATAATTTTGGCCTAACAAGTTTGGAAAAAATTGAGTTCGATTGGGTCATTTGGCGGTTTTTAAAGCAGAATGCATAGATGGATTATCATATTTGATCATCGGATAAACATTTAAGTTGCTATCTTTGGAAAATCTTTGCATTATAATTTTTGAATTTTAAACATTTTATAAATTAGATATCTTCTTGTGGATTCATTTAAAATTGAAGATTATTTTTTATTTACTGGGAAGAAATTTTTTTGGCATGCATTCCAATGCAGAAAATTTGTCATTGTTGCCTTTGTAATGTTTTAAATTTATCTTTGCTTTATAAAATTCATTTTGTATCCATTTTAAGACCCCACCCCCATTTCCTATACATTTTTCATTGTATTCGATAAAAAACTGATTTTAAACAATTTCACTCACAGATATCTTCATTTTAAAGGTTCAAGCATCTTTTATCATTTTTGAGGTAATGAAGAATCCAGCAAATTTTAGAAAAATGTGTTAAAAACGTATGATTATTTCGTATTAAATAAATTTAATGACAATTAAAAGAATTTTGAATGATTAATATAAAAAAATAATCTTAAAACTTACTTGTTAGTTAAGTCATCAAAATGAGGTGATCTGGAATTTTTTAGACTTATTTTATATTTTGGGCAATTTTCGAGTTTTGGGGATCAGGATGGTCGTACTCTTCAAATGTTGTTGTTATTGACCCTTTCCATTTACCTAAACCTGAAGATTTTTATCCATAAATTTTATTTGATTCTATGTACAATTCGGTCAAATTCTATAATGTCATTAAAAAATTGTAAATCCAACATTTTTCAATGCTTCTGACCATTTTAATTTTATTTTTTTAGTTTCCATTCCAAAAATGGCTCAAAACAATGTGAATCATCATCCATCATCGGATCTATGTGAACAGATGGATAATGGGTACATAATTTCAGGAACAAATCACTCAAATTGGCCAAATCCATACAAAAATTCCGGAAGAAAGAATTCAATGGTCTAAAAATTTTCCAAATGTGAATTTTCATTTTATGAATTAAAATTTAATAGAATTTAACAAATTGCAAACCTATAAGAGCAGGGTTCCGATCTGTTCTGATTTATCAGAAATGTTCTGATTTGGGGGGTCCAAATCTGACAAAATGAAAATGTTCTGATTTGTCAGATTTGTTCTGATTTCCGACCTTGTCCTTATTTTATCCTGATTTTGGGGATTTGGAAAAATTTTATTTAAAAAATGACCAATTTTCTGAAGAAAATCAGGTCTAAATTTTCAAAATTTTTCCCGGCGGCCCCTATTGGGACCGCCGGCATCCAAAACTAGTTTTCAAGTGAAAAATTAGCAAGGACTAATTTTCAAAATTTTCTCCGACACTAGCCAGTAAATTTTTACAAAGAATATTTTAAAAATAAGAAAATCCGATAAATCGAAAAAAAGAAACATGAGCCATTAAAAAATAAATTTAGATGAACGACAAATTTAAAATAGGCCAAAATCTAAATTTCGAAGATTGATATCGAATTCTAAAAAAAAATGAAATTTCGATTACATTAATAGGCACAAAAAATCAACGTTAACCGATCATGATCAACAGATACGTTTGAAAAGTGCCATTGGGCTAAATCAAACATATACTTTTTTCAATAAAGCAAAGTTCTGCCATTTGGCCTTTAATTTTTTTAATTACGGTGAAAATTTTGGAATTTCCATTTAAAAACTGATTTTTTTGAATAGACAAAAATTAAAAAGGTCAAAAAAGTAAAAAAAAAAAACATCTAAACAAAAATGGCACGAACTTGATTCTCCCTTGTCAAAAATCTATAATATTTTTAAAAAGGCCGTGGCTGGCTTCTTAATGGCCTCATCAGTTTCTTTCAAAAAATATATAAAATTTTCTAGGAAAAAAATTCAATTATAAGATAGGCATACATAATTTTATATTGAAGTAATGGAGCACCTAAAGTTGGGTACTATTTATAAAGTACAACTCATATTACCTAAATTGTTTAAAAATATTTGAATAAATTTAATTTCAATTTAACATCCTTTTTCCCATTTACAGAATTGATGAGGCTGAAGACCTGACTGTGGCTAAGCGATGCTTTTTGTGAAAAAGAGACCAAATTTCATTTTTATTTTACGAACCATGAGACGAATGGTGCTATGTCGAAAGAAAAAAAGTGCAAATGGTGGGCGAAAGAAGTGCAAATACAGTAACCAAAAGGAGAAGGTCGGCTATGAGTGGATACTACGAAATGACAAAAGGACAAAACGACTATTTAATGACTAAAATAACAGAAAAAATAGATAAAAAATAATTAAAAAATAATTAATAATAATAAAATTAAAAATATAAATAAAATAATTATAAATAAAAAAATCAATAAAACTAAATAAAAATTTAAAAAATATTCGGAATAAATTTATTATAACCTCGAATTTTCAGCCAAAATTTTTCGCTCGTTAGATATTTCTGAATGTTTTAAAAAATATTCTCTCTATACATTTTTTGACCTCGTTTTTTCTAGATGTAACTCAGAAATAAGCTTTAATTGTGGTAAATTTCCTAAGAATTTTTATTTTTCTCTTGATTTTTAACAGAGTTTTTATAGTCTCGTTCTCAATTTCATCAGATTAGTTCCCTAGCTTTTCTGAGGATTTTCCAAAAAATTAGCCCATTTTTGCACCCTAAAGAATAGTAAAAAAATAAATAAGAAATTACAGATTTTTATTTAGTTTTATTGATTTTTTAGTTATAATTATTTTATTTATATTTTTAATTTTATTATTATTAATTATTTTTTAATTATTTTTTAATTATTTTTTATCTATTTTTTCTGTTATTTTAGTCATTAAATAGTCGTTTTGTGCTTTTGTCATTTCGTAGTATCCACTCATAGCCGACCTTCTCCTTTTGGTTTCTGTATTTGCACTTTTTTTCTCTCGCCCACCATTTGCACTTTTTTTCTTTCGACCCAGCACGGGGACGAATTATGTATGATTGTTGTGACAGTGCATAAAGAAAGAGAACAATTTGCGTCTTAATTTCGGGGTTGGTATGAAAACCGGGGAACAAATCGGGGTTGGTATGAAAACCGGGGAACAAATCGGGGTTGGTATGAAAACCGGGGAACAAATCGGGGTTGGTATGAAAACCGGGGACAAAATCGGGGTTGGATGAAGCTCGGGGTTTCTATGGAAACCAGGGACAAGGTCAAGTTGGTATGAAAACCAGTACCAAGGTCGATTCCAAAAATCATGTAAAAATGACTAAAATTTCCTTAAAATCTGTAAAGTTTAATAAAGTAATTTTTCTGCATTGAGTGATGAAGTAAGATTATGAAAACTATCCTACAAATTTAAGAAAAAAAGTGTCAAAACTTATGATTATTTAGCATTGAATAAGTTTGTAATCAATTTTAAAAAAATTAGAACTCTGCAGAAATTTTTGTGAAATATCCTATTTTTCAAAATTTTTGGAAAATTTAGAACTTTTTGTTCGAATTTCGAAAAATTAAATAATCAGAAGATAGAGCATAAAATTCTACACAACTTACTTTTCGCTGGAAGTTTTAGTCTAGCAAGTTTTATATAAAAAGGTTTATATAAAAAAAGTTTTTGTATAAAATATATAAAAAAAATTTTATATATAAAAGTTTTTATAAAAAAAGTTTTTGGAGAACATTCTGCTTTTGGCACTTTTTTAAAATGTCTATTATGGCATTTTTAAAACGCCATAGTACATTAATAACCGTTATTAAAATTTTAAAACTAAAAAAAAGTGTTAAATTATCGTTCATTAAATAAATGATTTTAAAAATTTTTGAATGCTCATGTTACATTTTCGGGCACTAATGAAATGTCCCATCTGCTGAATTTTGTGAATTAAATAGTCGTGCTCTTCAAAATGTGTTGTTGTTGTAGTTATTGCCTTTTTCCATTTAATTTTGCAATTTTTTGAGGTCGCCGATATACACGAGGAATTTTTTATTTATAAATTTTATTCCAATTACATACCGTATTCTCTCTAATAGAAGAGCCTCTCTCTATGTAATTGAACGGGCCTCTCTAATAGAAGGGGCCCTTGGAAGGAGGTTGAAACAATAGAAGGGGCTCCTTCTATTAGAGAGAATACGGTATTCGGTCAAATTAAATAGAATCAATAAAAATATAATAAAGCAAAAAATCCAATACATTTTACCCTTTTTGCTTTAAATTTTTATTTTCCATTCCAAAAATTGTCCATATTAATGTGAATCATCATCCAACGTCATAATGGAGTAAATTCAGACAAGTCTAGACGAAATTTTTTGGCTAACTAGACCGACTGGACTAGACGAAATATGATCAAATTTGGCCAAACCAACCAAAGTTCCGGAAGAAAGATTAGACACATATACGAGCAATAAAAAGGCTTAACATTTCCAAATATGAAAATTTGATTTATGGTCAGTGTTCCCGGACAACTTATCCCCACGCAATTCATCCACAAGGAAACCCATCCCCAAACGGAATACAAAATACCTTAAAGCACAAAACATCTCCGCTTTTAGAATCGTAATGCGTCATCTGACGTTATCTTTTTGCTGTTCACAATGCGGTATCGACTATGCATATATTACATATATATATACAATGTGCCATATTACATGTGGTATTTTTGACCTTTTAGACATTTTGTATTTCGTTTGGGGGTGAGTTGTCCAGGGGATGATTTGTGTGGGGTGTTCTGTCACTAATAAGCTGCTCAAAACCAACCTAGCGATTTTGATCTTGGTGTCAAAAGATAGAGCTAAATGTTTACTTGACCACAAAGGAAAAAAAATATGGCCAGATTAGTCAATTCACGATTTTATGATCTGGTTGGTCATAACTTTTTTCTCACTTGGCCAATTCGAATGATTATTTTTGCATATTTGTAGCTAAATACCTATAGAAGCTCTATCTTCTGGCACCAAAATCAAATCTCTAGATTGGTATTTCGCTGAGTTATGGTCAAAACAAATTGGTTGGGGATTGGGATGCTTTGCGACAACTACTGATTTTATCGGGAACTTAAAAAACAAATTGGTCTAACTGTAAAGCCATTTTAAATTTTTTGAGCAAATGATCTGTATTTGATGTTTTTTTTTAATTTTGCATTTTATCAGCTGATCATACATCCACATTTGCTATTTCAATGTATTATTCTTTGATTCTTCTCTTTTGTATTATTTGTATTTTTGCATTGCCTAACATCATTACAGCAGGTTTGGACTTAAAAATCATTTTTACAATTTGCACTTTGTCCAAAATTGCCAAATTTTCAGGAATTAAATGTTTGCAAACTCCCGCTATCGGTCATCATTCAACTGAAACAATCCCGGTCATCTTCAATCTCGCCAGCAAAACATACGAGGATCGCGATCTCAATGGAAACAAATGGGAATGGGGACCACCTACCGGAGATTGTCATGGGTGCGCGATAATGGGCTGCAAAATCAATGAATGTATGTGATGTGTCGATTACTTTTTAGAATGAGGAGCATAATAACTAAAAGCAGCGCAAAATTTCATTGCGGAAAATTTACTTTTGGCTCTATGATTTTAGAAGAGGAAATTTTAGGGTCCGGTCATTCATCGAAATTTTAGTGCCCGGTCATAACTCGGCTCAATCGTAACCTAGAAAAATGAGTTTTTTAGTGTCAAAAAATAGAGCAAAAATTAGCTACAAAATGAGCCTAAGCTTACTCAGATTTGTCCATTGTGAAGAAAAGTTATGACAAAAATACTGTGAATTTGGCCAAAACCGGCTACTATGGCCATAACTTTTTCCATAATGGATAAAATGAGTTTGCTCATTTAGCAGATAATTTTTCTTCTTCTTTTTTGACATTAAAATCATTTTCTCTAGGTGCGCTTAATTCGAGTTATAATGAATGGCGCGCAAATGACACCGGAACCGAAATTTTCCCTTATGAAATTTCTTTAGCATATACACGTTTTCTTTGTGTATCCTCCAGGGTGCTCCTTTTATTTAGAGAGGCCCCCTTATGTTAGAGGGGACCCTTATTTAGAGGAAACACGGTAATCTCCCTGTTCCCTCCCTCTTTAGACCTTATATATCTTTAATTTTTTAACAATAATTTAAAGCAGTCACAATAATTTTTCCAACTAACCAATTTTGCTAAAAAATTATTTATTATTGTTTTTTTTAATTTTAAGCGCGGGTACTGGTGTCGTTCAATTGCCTTCCTGAGCATGTCACCTGCGCCAATTGGACAACCCAGCCTGAGAGGTTTTATGTTAGGTATTGCGACCAATTCGGTGCCAAATTTTTTTGCGATGAATGCGCCCATCAAGACCATTGCATTCCCTATGATAGCATCGAAAAATATCTTCCAACCACGCCAACTACGCCCACTACCACTGTTAGCAAATTCTTACCAATAAGCCAGCAATATTCGTTGCACTACATTTGGGGATCCGACATTGGGGATCAAATACTATAACTCGTTTCAAACACAATTTGGAAAAATTTGATATTAAGAAATAGAGCAAAAAATTAGTTACCAAATGATCCTAAGCCCGTTTTTAATTAGTCCATTGCGAAAAAAGTTATGGCCAAAATTTGAAAAATATCGATATTTTGGCCTTAAATTTTTTTGTAATGAGCCTTTCTAAACGGGCTTGGGATCTTTTTGAAGCCAATTTTTTGCTATATTTTTTGATATCAAGATGATTTCTCTATGTCCTGTTTGAACAGACTTATATTTGGTCCTTAAATGTCGCATTCCCAAATGTCGGGTTACCATTATTTTATTCGTAAAGTTTTTACGGGTTCCAGAAGAAAAATGCCGAAAATGGAGTGGTTGCTACTGGGATGATGGTCACAAATGGTTGGATTTTGGCAATGTTGGTCGGCATCGGAACTCTTTTGGCCTTCCATGGGACCATTTTTGAGCTTGTCTTTGGTTTGTTCTATATAAATTTGATTCATGCAGATTTTTTCAAAATTGAATGCAACATTGCGATAACAGCAATCTCCAGATCATGATCAAGGATGATCGGCTGAATCCAGATCATGATCTCACGTGATATCATCTGATCCTATCCATCAGTCGAATCAGCTCAGATCATTTTTGACAATCAATTCAACATCCAGGATCAGATCATATCATTTTGAAAAATTTGAGTCAGGCAGAAATAACACCGATGTTCTGTAAAGCCCCTCTCCTATGTCTGACTTTTTAATCATTTATTGCTCATCATCATAAGTCAGTCACTCTATGCCATTTTTGTACTTTTTTAAGAAATGACATATCGTAAGGGAGGAGCATCCCCCTTAATGGAAGAAGCAAAAAGAGATCTATTAGCCGAGCGCTCTAGAGGCGGGCGTAGCTCAGTTGGTAGAGCAGCCGAGATCTAATCGGAAGACGCTGGGATCGTCCCCCGGCCGCCTCTTGTCTTTTTCCTCGGGAAAAAGGTGTCTCTAGAGTGCAAAGCGAACGATCTCTTGGCAAGGGCCCAGCAACGTTACTAGGTATATCACCAAAAAATTCCAGGGGGGGAGTAAACTGGAAAAGTACCGACGATTTTCCACCGGTCCTCCCAAGAATGCTTGCCCAGCAAATCGGTTGGTATCCACCCGCTGATTATTCCGCAAAAATAATGTTTCCATTGAATTTGTTTTTTAAGGTACATCTTGACGCAATTTTGGTTGTGTATTCCCTGGGCGTCCATAATTCTATAATTGCGTAATTTTCTTACACTTTTTGGCGCCATTCTTCGCTTTGATTGGTGTGCAACCCGAATGATGAATTCCACATTCTCCCACGCTAATAGGGATGCTTTTCTTTTAGCTTTCAAATTTTTTCAACTGATTTTCCAATCGCAAAAATGCGATGTGAATCATCCATCGGATTCAATGGTCATAGTGTGTGATGGTGATGACTGATGATTGTGTGGCAAGCAAATTATCCAATTGAAGGCATTTTTAACAGAGAGAATTTGGCTGCATAAAGGCCAAAAAATTTATTTTTTGGTTTGTGATTAAACAACTTTGATCAGATTTATCGAAAATAATTAGATTAATCGAAAACCAATTAGGTCTTCCAAAAAAAATTAAATATTTTATCCACATTATGGTTTTTTTAGCTGATAATAATACATTTGCAAGCATCCAATGTATTATTATTCCTTGGTTCTTTGTTGGCTACTTTTAATCACCATCCAAACTCGCTTTGGTACAGGTTAGAAATTCAAACTAAAAAATAACAAAAAATTTTTTTATTCAGGTTGGCCGAACAGAACCTGTTGGAAGAGCCCCAATATTGCATATGACATGGTCAGAAAACAGATTATGGGGGATCCCGATGGAAAAATGTGGAGTTGGCAAAAAGTATCTGGTTGCCAATTTTGTACTGTAATAGGCTGCTGGTACAATACAAGTATGTATGTAGGATGGGTGGATCGAATTCGAGCTTAAAAATTGATGCTAACCTATAGGTATTTGAAATTCCTGAAATTTTTTGAAATTTTCGAGAAAAACAGCATTTTTCGCAAAATTAAAAAATTGCATATCGAAGAAACAAAATGAGCCAAAAAGTAGATCTTAGGATTCTGCAACTTTTTGTGATTCCACTTAAAAAGGGCGGTTTATTTATCGAAAGAAATATTCCATGATGAAATGGATCGATTTTCAGCAGATTATATTCAAAAAAAAATAAATAAAAATAATTAAAAAATATAAAATTAAAAAGTTATTATGGGTGCTGAATCCGAATCTGATGTTAGTTTTATTTGATTTTTCGTAAAATCATTGTCCAACCCTGCTCAATAACCAATATTTCAGAATGAGCTTATTTTAGGGTCAATTTTGTCGGCGGCGTGGTGTAGTGGTCTATCACACAGGACACAAATCCTGGGACGTGGGTTCGAATCCCACCGCCGTGCAGACATATACTCAAGCCCGTGGGGAGCACATCCCTTCACCGAGTAGCCATTAGCCGAGCGGTGATGCAGAGCAAATGGTGAAAGACTACTGTACGACCATCAGTACATATACCACAAATACTTCTGTGGTTGAACAACCCTTGTGGTTGTTAGCACGGCCCGACCGGCAACCCCAGAAATGGGGGAATACCGCCAACAGGGTGCAGTGTATAACATAAAAAAAAAAAATTAGGAGCAAAGTCCCTATGCAATTGATGTATTATTGTAGATTAGGTATTTAAAAATAGAAAAACTCCATTTATTTGTAAGTTGGATCGAATAAAAAATTTAAGAATCAATATTTCTACAGAAAACATATACATAATTAGCAAAATCATAGATTTTGACGGAAGAGATGATAAAAATGAAATCAGATTCGGGACTCATCAGCACTCAGCACCCGTTATCGACCATTTTTTATTTCAGTACATCTTGTTAACGGGGGGAGTGCAAAATTTTATCAGGGGGGGG
>LDKF01003049.1:7844-23005 GCA_001026735.1 Rotylenchulus reniformis | reverse complement strand
GAGTACGGCGCGCGCAACTACTGCGCCCGCCACCACCACGACTTTGTCCGCCGCCACCGTCACTGTCAGTTTTTATGCAACAAATTAAACGACCACCATTAGAGTTGAAAATTTTGAGAAAATCAACATCAGCACACACACCCAGTGTCAGTAGTCTGGGTAGTTTGAATGGTGCTAGGTCGTTTTAAAAAAGGTGTCATAATGGGCGTTACAAAAAAAAAGTGCCAAAACCCAGTAGGTATGTTCTCCAAAAAGTTTTTTGTAAGACTTGTTAGACCAAACAAATTTCCAGCGATAAAGTTGTACGGAATTTAATGCTCTATTTGCTGGTATTTTTGGTTTTTTTTGAATTCGAACAAAAAGTTCGAAATTTTTTGAAAATATCGAAAAAGGGTATTTCACGAAATTTTCGAACTTTTTGTTTGAATTTCGAAGAAATAAAAATATGAGTAAACAGATTCCGTACAACTTTGTCGCTGGAAGTTTTGGTCTAACAAGTCTTCCAAAAAAACTTTTTGGAGAACATACTGGGTTTAGGCACTTTTTTAAAACGCCTTAGCACCGTTTGAACAGCATTGAAACACTGAAAAATTACTGTACCGATTTTAACAGGACGTTAAAAAAAGCCCAAAGTGGCCAGTCTGGCCCAAAAAACTTTTTTATAAGACGTAGGCCAAAAAGCCATTATGCAGAATATTGTGCTCTATCTGTTGCTGTTTTTAATTTTCCGAACTTCGAATGCCGAAATGCTGAAAATAAGGTTTTTGGGGGATATTTCCAACATTTTGGCTGAATTTCGAAAAATTAAAAATATACCAGACTTGCCATATTGACCTTTTTTAAATGCCCTCAATGGAGCACCGAAAAAGGCAAAAAAGAGAATGCATAAACAAACACATTATGCTGTAGTATGCATAAACAATACCGCGCTACGGTACTGTTTGTATAATCATCACAAATAATGAAGTTGTTTCATGAATTGTAAATTTCAGCAGGGGAAAAGTGTCAATGCTGGAGTGGCTATTAATGGTATGGGCGCAACAGTGGTAATGTTGGTCGCACTGGCAACTCTTTTGGGCCTTTATATGTCCGTCTTCGGCGGGATGTTGGATTGAAGAAGTTGGTCGGTTCTCGACATTTCCTTAATAGACCAGTCACAGGACTTTGTTTTTCAATGATAATTTTTATGTATTGCCATTCCCAATGCGATTTCGGTTTTATTTTGAGGCCACTAAACCAGCAGGCGGCATATTGTGGACATTATCATTAGGCGCCTTTTTCATTAGAACAATTTAGCAGGCTTAAAAATTGAGGCCAAACAGTAAAAAAAAATTGATTACCTATACTGAAGCTGAATTGTCTGGCTTAAAAATGGCCAAAATAAAAAGTCTAATGAAATTCATTTTTTATATTGGGACAAATTCGATGAATTCTTTACTATTTTTTTTTTTGCTTTTTATCATCAATTTTTAGATTGATGGCTCGACTCCCATGCGCCGAGGAGAATCTTTAAATTAACATAAAGATGTTTTTTTCCTAAATTTTGTGCACTGATGAGAGCTTATGATCTGGTCTGTGAACAATGGACAGATTTATCACAGGGCTCGGAAAAAACATTAAAAAAGCGCTTAAAAAAGGCATTAAAAATCGCCAAAAAGGAACCAAAAATGGCGAAAAAAGCAAAAAAAAAAGCAAGCATTAAAAAGCAAAAAATGGCATCTAAAAATTCAAAATTTTACTGTAAAATAAATTTTTTAAAATTATTTTTCGTTTTTAGAAGCAATTTTACACAAATAATTGCATAATTTTAAGAAATTAAAACAAAAATGATTTTATTCCCAATAGGAGGCGGCTACCGGAAATTGTTTTGAAATATTAGATTATTTTTCTTAAGAAAATTAGTGATTTTTTGCTTAAGGTGGGTTATTTTTGGTTCAAAATTTTATTTTTATATCATTTTGAGATAACTTTTTCAAAAAAAAAGCACTAGAATTTTTAAAATTTGCTCCAAAAAGTCAAAAAAGGCACAAAGGCACTAAAATGGGCCAAAAAAGCAAATAAAAATGCAAGCTAGAAGGTTCAAATTTCAAATAAAGCTAAAAATGCGATTTATGTGGTTTTTAGGCCATTCTAAGCCCGCAGAAAAAAATAAATTTGCCTTAAATTCCGAGCCCTATTTAGCACATTTCTAATCATTTATTCTTCGGCTGCTGAATTGTTTTTCTGTGATTCTTTTTTGCTGGTATTAAAAGTTCAATGGTGAAGGATGGTCAACAGAAAATTCAGCCAGAAATTATTTAAAAAATCATGTAAGAAATCTATGAATTAGCATTTTCGGTCGATATTCTGCCTCTAAAAATTGGGACATTCTCATTGTTTGCTGATAAAATAGCAGAAAAATGGTAAAATTGGCAGAAAAATTTATGACAAAGATAAAGGTGAAATTAATTGATGATCCAATTAGGATGATGATCCAGGTCCCAATGTAGCGTGCCGTTGAAGAGTGCCATAAGCTTGGCCAGCAAATCGGTTGGGATCCACTCCTTTGATTGCTGTGTACTTTGTTGTTTCCGTGGCGTTTTTGAGGTCACAACTTGACGGAACTTCGGCTGATGAACAACTTGACGCAATTTTTGTTGTGTTTCCTTGGGTGTCCACAGTTGCGCAAATTGTCTGACCCTTTGTGGTGCCATTCTTCGATTTGGTTGTTGCACAATCCGTTGCATTCCCTGTTGCGCCGCAACTTTCCACTTTGGTTGTTGTTGTTGTTGTGCAACAACATTTGTTTCCATCGGAAACAGATCCAACTGGTCAATCCGGATTTGGCCATGCTCTGCACAGTCCATTGATGGAAGAAAGTTGTTGCTCAAATCTGGCCCTAAATGGTTGCATAAAAGGAAATCAAATCATCTAACATTTTTTCGTCTCTGATTTGATGGGTGGTGCATCCTCAATAAAACCCCAGTTCTTTATTCCCTCATACTAAAAGTTTTACACCCATAAACTTGGTCGACTTATTTTTTGGGAAGTTTTTAAACCATCAAGTCACCATTTTGGTCATTGGTCAATCAAATGAAATTTGGTTAAGTTTGTAAAAAATTATTAAAAAATAATTTGTCAACTAATTTTTGGTCTTTCGTTGCTATGGATCGATCATAAAAGCATTAAAATATTAGGTAAAATTACTATTCCCGTAATCGACTAAATTATGATCCGATCCTGATCTGAATGATCTGATCCTATGCCCTGGATCAGATCAGGATCAGATCGTTTTTGAAATCCCAGAATCAGATCAGGTCACGCCTGGATCACTTTTTCACTGGAAATTGAATGAAAATTCCAAATATCGAACCTTCGTAACTTGTTGCTGAGCTGCTTGCAATTTGTTTCCGCAACTTTTTATATTGTTGTTGCTGTTGTCCTTGTTGCGCCGTTTTGGAAAACATTCGTTTCAATGTCAACAAATTTTGCACAGCCGGATCAACTCGGTCAAACGGGTTCTGGCCGAACATCAGACGGACCTATTTGAAAAGTGGTGACTGATGATAAAGGGTAGAATATAAGATGAAGAAAAATAATTATTGATCAGTAAAAATCAACAGTCAATCGATAAAAATCTATCACACCAGTATGTAAAAATGAATTAAGAGGCAATAAAACTCATAAGGATAAAAGAATCAATTAAAAAATTATTTTTCACTACATATAAATCGGTATTTCTCGCTAAAAATGAACTAAAATGCTAAAAATGAGTTTTTAATCGATAAATACCACCAAAATCTACAAATTACTTAAGATGGATAAATGATTAAAAATGCAATTATAAAGACTTATTTTTTAGGATCATCAAAAATCGAGTTAGATTTTAAATACCTAGCAAAAAAATGTGAAAAATTTCACAACATACCCCCAGGTTTCTGATATCCTCCGTGATCTCTTCGTCCCGACTGTCCCCGCTGAGGGGCAACGGAAAATTGTCGGGATTCTGTCGGTATGCCAACTTCAACAACACACCCACCAGTCGAGCACGATTCTGTTATTTGGCAAAATGCGAAATTTATTATTTTTTGTGCCAAATTCAAACCATCTCATCCAGGCCCCGCTTGGACTCCAGCCAGCTCAGAAAATCGAAATCTTCAGAGGGCAAATAGGCACGGAGTAAATGTGTTTCCTGTGGGAATGGCACCAAAAATTGAAATCAAATAAATTGCAAGGTTTTGGGCCCTAAAATGAGCAATGAAATTTTGTGAAATTGAGGCCTAAGAAATTTTTAAAAAATGTGATCTTAATTTTTTTATTTGGGTGCTAAGTAAGTTTGGTGCTTTATTTTGTCCTTCGCGCTTTGAGGAAGAGGGATCGGGTAGAATTATTAAATTATTAGCGCTAAAAATTGTAAATCCGACGTCAAATGACTAAAAATGGAAATACAAGAATTAAATGAATTTTTGATTTCGATTGGTTTTCATGCTTATTGATTTAAAAAACATAAATTATCTTTAAAAATCAGAATTTAAAAAATTTCGGCCCCAATACTCACTAAATGTCCATTGAAGCGCAACAGTACCGGCACATCAAACTCCACCAAAGAGGGCATGGATTTCCTGGCATTCTGTTGCGGATCACCAATGGGCCTGATCGGTCTCAATCTGGGGATCCTTTTGCGCTGATCATCGCTGATTTGGGCCAGAATCTGCTCCATCCTGCGTATTTTGGGCCCAAATGCCATCCTTTTGTTGTAGTAGACGCTGTGCAGACGTCGTTGCAGTGCGTCAGGTAGCGCACGGAATGCCGAGGGCGTAGGGAGGCGACGAAGCAGGGCATCCGGTAGCGTTGTGAAAAGTGCGTCCAGAAGCGCTAACTTCTTCTAAACATTTTTTGAAATTTAAAAAGACATTTAGTCCAAAGCTCCATTTTTAGTTTTTTTTCATAGTTTTGAAGAAATCATGTATCCAATCCTATTTTCAAGTTATATACCATATAATCTTCATATGGATTTCTATTGTTAATTTGATCCGTTAACCTTGACTGAAAATTTGATAATCAAAAGGCGATGGTTCGAACTTCGAATCGACTTGAGGGAATTATTTTATATCTTTTTAAGGCCTTTTATGAAAAAAATATTCTACAGTATATAAATAATCAGATTTGGTACAGAATACTTATTAGCCTAGAAAAATTTTTAGAGTGAATAATTCCTTTAAATTACTAATGAATCTGTTTGTCGCTATTTGTTTTTCGGACATTAGAACTTAAAAAACTCTTATTATTGTATTTAGGTAGGCATCTTACAGCTCGTTACATGTTATAACTGGCAACTGTATATTCAGTTTAGTACTTGGGGTTTGGCCTAATATATTCAAATTCTGACCAGTACTTTGTTAGACTCTAGATTCCCGTAAAAATCCAAACCTATAAACTTAATGTGTCTACGTAAAAAGTCGATTTCCAATGAATTTTTTTTCTTATAAAACGATTTTACCATCGGTTTCAGGCCCCGGTTGAGGTAGATACCGCGCAACTTCTCGTACACCGATTTCGGCAACACCTGCTGGTACTGCTCCAAAATGCCGGGCTTACTGTACTGTCGCTTACTGTCGGTGAAATGTAAATATAGTAGGGTAAACTGTAACAAAATTGGGAGGACCAAAAGGGGCCAATTTGGTCGCATTTTTGGCGGAGAATGACCATGGATGGTGGATTGGGTCTGGGGCTGACCCTATTCTCGTAGTGTTTGCACAGATCGGCGGATGGGGTATGGGGGTAATGAGGCTATTTTAGGCACCAAAAATGCGCTGTAATTTTGATAAATTTCCAGAAAAAATCTAACCCAATCGAATTATTTTTTTTAATTTTCCATAATTTTCTGCGAAAAACAACCGATGGGTGCTTGGACATTAAGTAAACATTCACCAAATGCGCCAACAAGACCTTGCATGGCCAAAAGTATAAAAGGCAAAAGTTTGTAGAATTTACACTCTTTATTTTGGTTATAATTTTTCGGATTAATTTTAAAATTTTTTGAAAAATCGAATTATTTCGAAATCAAAAACATGCGGCGGTTTTATTAACATCCTAACACCGAAAGTTGTTCCAAGTTTGAAAAATTATTGATACAACACCCCCGCGTTTAAAACAATGGAACACAATAGTGGTGTTTGATTAATTGTTATGACATTGACTACCCACGAATACATGGTGTTGTTAAGGAAAATGACGTGACATCATCCATATGACTTCATCTGTTTTTTTTGCCAGGCGGTATTCCCCATTTCTGGGTTGCCACGGCTACAACCACAAGGACAGGCGAAGCCCAGTCACTAACAGTGGAGGGGGAGGGGATAGTCTGTTAGGGAATGTATCAATAGTTAGTATACCCCGTACGGTACGGGAACCTGACACCATTTGCTCTGCATCACCGCTCGGCTAATGGCTGATGAAGGGATGTGCTCCCAACGGGCTTGAGTATATGTCTGACACGGCGGTGGGATTCGAAAAACACGTCCCAGGATTTGTGTCTCGTGTGATAGACCACTACACCACGCCGCCGACGTGGTGTTTTTTGTTTTTCATATGAATTTTGATTGAAATATCTAAAAACGGTGTTAGGGCCTTAAAAACCGCCACTTTAGCCAATCAATACAAAAAAATTTTTTTGAAGCTTGCCTTTAGAAAAAATGCAGCGTTGGGCAGAATTTTTTGCTATAATTTGGATTTCGAAAATTCGTGTTTTTCCCGAATTTTTTAAAAATTCATTTCGAAAGTTAAAAAGACCAAATGATAGAAAATCATAAAATTCCGCATAATTTTTAATCTTCCGAAAAAGGGATTGAGGAGTTTCTCTGAGTTTTTTGTTTTTTATTTAATGATCCAGCACCATTTTTTCTCGCTTACTTTTTTATTTTTGCTAATTTATTTTCTCCATAATTTATTTTTTGAAATCGATTCTACCTTAACAAAGTGTGTCAGAAAAAATTGATCATAATTTTGGTGGGGAAAAATCATGTAATTTGTACCATTTCATGTGTTTTTTCGCATTTGTTAATGGATAACAAAAAATCATCTATGTAATCAGATATATAAATTTTCAATAAACCCCTCACTAACCAATTATATTTTGAATTAATACTCGTATTGTAAAAACCCAGAAAAAATATCTTTTAATCCAACTCATAATAATTAGTCCGAAAATCGTCTTCTAAAATCAAAAAATCTCAAAATTTTAGCCTTCCAAAGACCTTTTGAAAATTCAATTAATTTTTTTTTAAATAATCAAACATTTAAAAAATTCTAACAAATAAATGTTATATTTTATTTCCACTTTGTTTTTATTTTCTGCTGCTCTTCTGCTTCAATTTGCGCTTATTGAGTCTGGTTGTTCGAATTCCAGTAAAATTTTGCTAATTTCTGCAGATTTAACCCTTCAAATAAAAAAAATTTAATTTTTTAAGGATAAGAGGTTTTTATTGTATTTATTGTTTGATTTTTATCAATCTTTTCGATTGATCAAGTCCGAATTTTAGATTTATAATTTTTTAGACATATAACTAATCATTAATTAAATCAATTGGATAGATCATTTAAAGAAAAATACCAAAAAAAAAGATTTTTTGCCAAAATTTCCATTCACAATTAAATATGATAAAAATTCCATTTTATGCAAAAGTTTTCTAACAACTAAAATCCCAAATTCAAAAATACTAACGGATGAAAAGCCTTCAACCCTCAATTTTATGAAGCGAATTCCCTTAAGAAAAGTTAATTTAAAAAATAAGACAACAATATATTTTTTAAATGAACATGCGTTCGCGCCATAAAATCAAGGAGCTAAAATAATGTTTGGATTTCTCTGGCTTTTCTGCGCTGAATTTTCGTCTCTATCTTATATCCTTTTTATTTTTGAATTTCTGTAATTTTTGAAAATTTTCTTAAATATCGTTTTTCGAATTTCAAAAAAAAAATTTTTAGGCCAAAAAAGAAATGGTTTATTTATTTTTGGATTTTAAAGATTTGGTCCAAAAGGCTTCAAAAAAATTAGCCAAATTTAGTTATGTGTGTTTTGTAAACGCCTTTTTGGCGGTTTTTAACTATACAATTAAAAAATGAATTTATCTGCCAAAAACAATTAAATATCCATTTTATTGATTTATCGATTAATTTACCACCTCTCTTAAAGAAGAATGGCTGAAGTCCAACCGCGCTGATTGGCAGTTGTATGCCCGCAATACCATAAGCGCTTACTGTAACGAAATCGGTGGCCACAGTATGACCGACTGCGACACGCACATCGTCCACTACTGTATCTTTGATTACGTGAACCAACAATGCAGGCAATTGGAACACATTGATCAACGAGTGATTGATGGTAACAAAAAATTGGGGAAAATTTGAAAAATTGTTCACAAACAAATGGTGGTGAAAAAAGGGAGGAATTTTTTTGTCTTTCTTTATTTTTAAAATTCTTTTGAAAAGGGTCGAAATATCAAAATAGATATCTCATTTTTATAACGAAAATTTCGAGAACTTTTTCGTGGTAATTCGTAAAATTAGAAAGATCAAAAATCAGCCCTAATTTTCTCTAAATACCCCTTTCTTTTGTAGCTATGGCTTATTAGTATTTTTTTTTTAAATAGGTAATTTTACTTCTTCGCCATACATATTTTGGCGGCACTTTTTAGAAATTCATAGCACAATCTTTAAAAGAATAAAAATGTTAGAAATTTATTTTTGTGAAGCTACCCATCGTAAATGTGACGGGGCCGAGATGGATAGCTGCTTTCGAATATGCGTGAAACCATGCAAATGGAATGCCGCCAAAGAACAATGTTTTCCCGCATGACGGATCAGAATCAGAACCGAAGAGTAAGAAATGGAAAATGAAGCAGACAAAATTTAGAAATTTATGGGATTCTAATCCTAAATTCAAAAGCCCTAAAAAATTAATACAATAAAAACTACAAACTAAAAAATTTTTTTTTGTCTTCTGAATATTATTTCGATTCCCATGAAAAGTTTGAAATTTCCAATGTGTATTCATTTTCTTCACAGTTTGCATTCCATGTGTTATTTTCATGCATTCGCCGTATAAAATTATTGCAAAATCGATTTATAAATTGTTTGGATTATTATTACTAATAATAATATCTTTGGACGAAAATAAATAACTAATCGAATAGTGCTTAATAAATTATAATATAATCCATAATTTTGTTCTTGCTTGCTTCCTTATAAAAAGGAAGTATCATCATCATCAGATATAATTTTCCGCTTAAAATTGTCACATGTCACATTTATATATCCGCTGAAAATAATTTATATTTAAAATATTCAGACTATTCACTTATAATTTTAATGCAAAAGATCAGCTAATTTTTTTTAAATTCCTGCTATGACATTTGGAAACAGCTCTTTGAATTTGCTTATTTTTTAAATTTCCGGTCAAAATTATGGTATTTTGGCTATAACTTTTTTTTGCGTTTGGCCAATTAAAATGGGCTGATGAGACTTTTTTGTACCTATTTTTATTTAACACTTTTTATTGGAGTCCGTTCATTAATCATATCAAATGGATCACATTTATTCTCTACCTTTTTATCTTTTTAAATTTACTGTTTTTTTTTGAAATTTTTGCAAAATTTCATGGGAACTCGAAAAATTCAAAAGGCCCAAAATCTTTAGTATAATTTTCTGTATGTATTTGCTTGGTTCACTTTTTGGCTTAGTAGCTTTTTAAAAAAAAAGTTTTAGGCGAATTTTGCATTTTACGATTTTTTTAATAGATTCTTGGTAACACCAACAATGCCTCCAACACATCTGTTATTACTGTACCTTATCTTATTAATATATTTTGTCATATTCATCGAGGGTGGCCAAAATGTTAGTAGTGGCGCGAAGAAGCAGGATGGGGAGGAGGAGGAGAATTTATGGATATTCACTTCGGCGGGCAACATCATGTTCTACAAAGTGAAAAGTGCCAATAATGATAATACCAAGCGTGGTAATGATGATGATCAAGAAAAAGTCGCGAATAAAGAGGTAAATGCAGGGCTCCCAGATGTACTTATTTTAAAGATTTGTACTTTTTTTGAGGAATCATAATCTTTAAAAATTTAAAAGTACTTTTTTAAAGATTTACCTTTTTCTGGTCATCAGTACTTTTTGTACTTTTATTGGCTTTTAGAAAATTTTATGCAAAAAAATGACCAATTATCTTAAGGAAAAAGGCCAATTTTTCAAAATTTTCTCCGGCGGCCCCTATCGGGACCACCGGAAACTCCTTCCCTGTGAGTCGGGAGATCCCCACCCCCCTCCGAAAATTATTCTTAATTACAGGTTACTCCCCTGATATGCTTTATGAACGGATACAATTTGATACATCATGTCATTACATAATAAAAAAATCTGTTAAATTTTGTTAAAAATGGATTTTGTTTGAAAAATTTAGCATTTTTAAGAAGTGTACTTTTTGGATCCCAATATCTTTAATTTTTACTTTGTTGTACTTTTTTCAGGAGCCTGAGACCCTGAAAGCCCTGGGTAAATTTTATTTATCAATAGCTTGAATACAGAAATGGTGCAATTTTATGAACTTTTTCTAGAGTTGTAAAAAATTTTAATCCATTTTTATATGAATTTTTATTTTTAGGCTCCTGCTCAGCCATCTGAAAACGAGCGAATAATCGCAAAATGACACAAAAACCTCGGAATAATCATGATAAACTAACCTCATTTTTTGTGCAACTAATAATTCATGGGTGATTTTTTTCTTACCAAAATGCATAAAGTATACTTCTAGAAGAAGTATTAAGAATTCGGAAAACAGGAGCATATGTTACGAGTAAAGAAAATTCCCATACCCTATCTGAATTACAATTCGATAATGTTTGATAATGTTTACCCACAAAAAATTAGCATAGTCCAGAAAAATTTAGAGCGTAATTAGAGAGTAGAAAAAGTTTTAAAGTCATATCATTTTTTATGATGTGGGATTGGTTTCTAAATTCGAGAATAGCCGTAAAATGAAGTGAAAAAGAATATTAAAGAATTGACCTTTTAGCTTTTTTGAAAAAGGGATTTTTATCACTTTTATCGTTCTAATAAAAACCATCTCGACATTTTTAAAAATCGTGAAAATCGACTCTAAAGCATTTGAGTCATAAATGGCATCCAAGACGCGAAAAATGACATCGTAGAGGGGAACCAGAAAATGTGTCATAAATCATTGAAAATATTCATTTCTCAGCTCATTTTTCACTTGGTTATCTTCACATTCATGGATATGAAATTTTAAGCGATTTTAAGGTTCCAATTCATTAAAAAACGCAATTTGTTCAATTAAAACTGAAAAAAATTACCTATGCAATAAATCATTATAATTTTCTGCTTATTTTGGTCTAGTTGTAGCCCACTAATGAGTTTTAAATATAGATTTTGATTGAACAAAATGGTGGTTTACTAATGCCCTAGCATCCATTCTACGCCATAAAAAATAAAGAATTTTTTAATTAATCGGTAATAATAAATGAAAAAACACATAATTATGGCATAAATATGTTTATAAATGCCAAAAACTATTTTTTTGGATTTTTTACAATTTACCACATCAAATCAGACGATCATAATATGAATGTGGATTTGTGAAACAATTTCTTTACCTATGAAATTTTTCAAGGCCTATCTGTCTACACATTAGCTTCTTAAAATCCAGACACCCAAGAAGGAATAATTTTGGCCAATTCAAGTATTTTGATGAGGGAAGGGGAGGAAACATGTCTCGTCTGGCCATTATTATTCGTCTTTTAAAAAATGAATAAATTTATGGGGTGAATAAACACCATGTAAAAGTGTCAACATACCTCCTACCTCTCTCCTCATTCCCACTAATTCCCTCCCCATAAAAAAATTTCCAGCCAAAAAACGCGAAAAATGATGTCCAAATTGCATCTGATTTTGCTGCTGATCTGCCTGATCGCGACCGCGTTCTCGAACTTTGCCTATGCCGATGAAGACGGCGATGAGCCTGACGATGGACTCTCGGATGCCGACATGGAACGCATCAACCAGATGGATAAGGAGAACCGATGCGGATTTGTGGGCTGTCTCCACTATGAACTGGTATGGAATCAACCATTTTGCCAAGGGACAAAATTTTCAATTTCTGTCTTGTGAGATCTAAAATCTGGCCATCTAAAAAGACTGACTACCAAATATAGAACCTCTGGGCAAGTAAGTCCAGCAAAACATTTTAGGTCATTGGCCAAGGCCTCCAAACTATGGATTTTGTGGGTTTCTTTTTAGAATGTCGAGAATGTTGGGTTTTTGGGTTGTAATTGAATCGGCTGATGAGATCCCGATTGGGGTCCTTCTCCTTCCGCAACAACCCCTTCCCCAAAAAATAAACGAACCTCAAACCTATCTACTATCTACCTACATATCAGTCAATTTTTGGGACCCACTACCCTTTGTTATCGAGCCCGATCACTAAGATTTACGTTAGAGCATTCCTATACCTAAAAAAGAGCCCATTAAGACCGGGTCCTTTAACTATATTATTGGACCTGTTTAGTTCAAAAATATAAAAGTCAAATTTGCGTAGAATTTTATGCACTATCTTTTGACTCTTTTAGTTTTGTTTTTCTTGAAAAACACTTTTTTCAAAAATATCAAAAAGTGGGATTTCCCAACGAGTTCGAACTTTTTTTTCAGAGGAATTCGAATCTAAACAAATTTCTAAGGGGTCTGTTTTAATGGGCCCTTTTAATGCCCTTAAATGCGCTTTTTATGACTCATCAGCCCAAAATTCCCCTTTATCAAGGAGCGTCGTCGAAAGAATCTGCCGCCAATGGACCTGATGGAACAAATGTGAAGCACGCAGATGTTGATGATGATCAATGATCAACAAACGGAATGTGATCATTTGGAATAAAATTATCTAAATGTTAAATGTACACGAAATTGTCATTTCGCCAATTTTGAGATAAAAATGTTTTTTGAGGGGTGGGGTGGGGACATTTGAAGAGCAAAAAGATATTGATAAAGATTACTAATTGTCGCTTTTTTATAGTTGAAGGGTTTGGTGTGATTTTATTTTCATCATCGAGGGATCACGGCTAATAACAATGAATATTTTGCTGAATTTTCTCATTTGCCAATTTATATGTCCTAATTTTTTGTTCACCCATTTCAATAGGTGTTTAGTAGATACTAAAAAATGTATTTACTACCCTCCCCCTCTCCGAAACGCTCGTAAGAGTTTACCCTGCCGATTTGGTGTACCGAAACTTGCAGACCGAAATTTGCGTACCGAAATTTGCGGACCGAATTTTGCGGACCGCAAACAAAAAAATTGAAAAAAATAAAATATTTAAATAAATAATAAAAATTTTAAAAATGTTACTAGGGGTTTTCATGGGTGCTAAATCCGAATCTGACATCAACTTTATCATATCTTTAAGAATTTTGGAAATCACTTGATTTTTCGCAAAAAAAAAAATCAATTTTCAAATTGAATTTTAGGAATTTTTTTAAATAAGTGACAATTTTTGATACATATTGCTTTTTAACAAAATAAAGAAAAAAGAAAATATTTAAAAATTTAAATTTATTTAAAAAAACAAAAAAATCTGTTATTTCGATAAAAAATAAAAATTTAAAGATAAAAAATTAAATGGCCTATATGTTATGGTGCAGCATTGAATGACTTAAATCAATGTTTGACAAAAATCAAGTGATTTCCAAAATCATAGATTTTGCTTAAAAATATGGTAAAGTTGACGTCAGATTCGGATTCAGCACCCATAAAAATTTTCGGTCCGCAAATTTCGGTCCGCAAGTATGTTTTTTTTTGCTCGTCAGCTACGGTAAAGGGACACTTCGCGACTAGGGCTGTTCGAAACTCTCGGTTTCGAGTTTCGAGTCGAGAAAAGTTTCGGGTTTTTTGGGTTTCGGTCTCGGGTTTCGGTTTCGGGTTTTTGGTCTCGAAAATCGAAACTTTTTTACACTGGATAAAATGGCACTTACGGAAAATTAAGTGACTGTTGACCGACCGACCGACCGACCATCGGATCCATCATTCAAATTTTGTAATATACATAATGCCAAAATACTCTAACCTTTTTTTCAATTCTGCTTTTTCCTTCACACATTTTTCTTAATGAACTTTTAACACATTCCATAGTGAATTTTTCTTGACGAAAAATTTCTTGATGATTTTTTTTTGAATTTTCTAGTTTTATTTATTGTTTTGATTCTAATTATTTATTATTTACAGAAATGGAAGTTGGACTTAATTTTAATTTACAATTGCTGTCAATGATTTTTTTCCACGGGACCGCAATTCCGAAAATGACAAATCTAAATCTGACATCATATTCGAATTCAGCGCATCTGAAAACCCCCGGATCACTTAACAAAATTTAAATTTGTTAATGAAAAAAGTTGGAAAAAAATTCCAGGGGAGGTAAACTGCACACGAATGTTTCTCTCAAAATTCCCTTAAAATTCCATAAAAATGATCAAATTTCTTAAGAAAAAAGCATTAATTTTTCAAAATTTTCTCCGGCGGCCCCTATCGGGACCGCCGCACTCCCCGAAAAATTATTTGCAAAAAAAGCAGAAATAAGGTCCGCGAATAGACATCTTCAGACCCCAAAATAAAGCAAATGCTTTAAAAACTTTTAATTTTCCAAGCATGGAACCTCCTAAAAAAGCCAAAAGCTTTAAAAATGCCAACTTGGCAACCCTGATGATTTAACTGAGCCGGCCCATTCTTTTTTGCGTTATTTCCAATCAATGATCTGCGCGATGGACGATTTGAACATAGATCATTTTGACTGTTTTTGTCATAAACTCCAATTAGTAAGTGATTTTCATTATTTCAGATTTAAAAAGATAAAAGCAACTTTTTTTGCATTTTAACTTTGATGGTTGAATTAAAAAAAAATGATTTTTTTATTGAATTTTATTAAAAGTCTCGGGTTTCGAGTTTCGGTTTCTCGGGTTTCGGTACCCAGTTTCGGTTTCGGGTCCAAGTTTCGGTTTCGGTCTCGAGTTTCGAGTTTCGGGATTTTTCAGGTTTCGAACAGCCCTAGTAACTTGCCAGATCCAACACAGCTACCGTATGCACCAAGGAAGGCGTCCGACATACGTAAAATAGTAGGGGGGGT
>LDKF01003048.1:0-23720 GCA_001026735.1 Rotylenchulus reniformis | reverse complement strand
CATTAAAAAATCAAAAAAATCTAAATCTAGGGAATGAATGTTTGAAAAAATCCTTTACTATTTGATAGAACAAAATGTGAACAAAATGTTCTCTACAATTTACACTTAAAATTTCCATCTTGTTAAATTGGAACAAAAGATATAAAAAATATTCTCTCAATAGCTGCATATCATCGTCAAAATTTTTTATCGACCTCCTAACTTTCTATTTGCAAATTATCGCTATTTGCAAATTATTATCTGTAAGCAATTTTCATAGATTTCAATTGGTACATCTATTTAAAAAAATTATTTCATCATTCCATCTATTTAAAAAAATAATATTTCTCTAGCTTTAGAAATAGCTAATGAACTTTGATATTTACAATCGCCCAATTTTTATCATTTTTTAGTATAATTTCTAAAAGAATTTTAAAATTCTTTTAACATTATTTGCCATTTGCATAATAATTTATAATTTTTTTCCGTAATTAAAAATACTTTCCAAGGACACAATAAAATTAATTTTTATATATCAAATAAATGAAATTAATTTAATTTTAAATCTACGAATTTTTACGATTATTAGATTGTTAAATTAATAAAAATAAATAAAAACAAATTTAGCACTGATGAGCCAATATTGTATTATGCATATACAATAAACGCAGATTATCATACATGCGAAGGTAAAAAAGATTAATTCTGTCAATATAATCAATAATATTTAATTAATTTATTTTATTATTAATCGAATTTATTTGCGTATTTCCTCTATGATCAAATATATTCACTGCAAAATTGAAATCGAATTTTTAAAACTTTTATTTTTTCCTTATCCCACAATCATTAGGGGGTTAGGTTCAAATTTAATAGGTATGATTAACGGATTATCAAATATAATGATATTAATTCTATTTTTTTTAATTAAGAAATTCATCAAATTGCTGAAGAAATGCGTGTCATGATTGTGGCATCAATTAATAGCAAAACTTCCAAAGAATTTGATGCCAAAAATTACAGAAATTTCTCGAAATTTCTCAAAAATCACTTGCGCAAAATGCAAGATGAGGAAAATGGAAGGAAATTCGAATATTTTGCGGAAAAGGGTCCAAATCCGGCACTTCTTAAAATTATGCAAAAAATTCTGCACGATTATGTCTGCAATCCTTATGTGTGCCCCGCAGTTCGTTATCAATGGGACATGAAGGATTTTGGAAAGAATATGTGGAAATTTAGCAATATTTTATGGAAATTTTTCAGTATTCACAATTTGGAAGATGAAAATAACAAAAAGGAAGCTCACAAAGTTGTATTATCAATGCGAATGATAATAGGTAAGAATTTCCACAAAAATATAGTAATTAATGATGCTGTTTTTATTTAAAACCCATCAAAATGGGCAATTAAAGCTATAAAAATTTCCCTGCATTTCATCAACTCATTTAGCCAAATTTTTCCATTCCATATAAAGATTAATTAATTTTAGTTATTTTTATAAAAATTTAATATAAATTTAATATAAATTTATTATAGATTCTAATTGTCCAGGTGTAATTTGACGTGCTGAGTCATTCCGCAAAAAGTATCAAAAAGGGCGTTCCGCAAAAAGTATCAATCGCAAAAAATATCAAAAGGGCGTTCCGCAAAAAGTATCAAAATGGATTTTTAATGCAAAATTAGTACTAAAAATATTATGAAAATTAATATAAAAATAAAGAAAAATATTTTGATTCTTATCTTCTTATGCATCTATTTTTTGCACATTATTTCTTTCTCAATCAAAATTTTTTGGCGAGTTTCTTTTTACGGCCTAACTTATCTTTAGAGACCAAAATTCATTGCCTAACATCGACTTTTTTAAAAGGTGCAGAGAGAAAATTCATGAAGGAAAACTTCCTCTTCATAAAATCTTGAAGCCAAAAATAAATTTATAATTCAATGAAATTTTTGTGCCGATTTAATAAATTATTTTTATATTTTTTCATAATATGTATTTTTAGCATTAATTTTGCATTAAAATCCATTTTGATACTTTTTGCGGAACGCCCATTTTGATACTTTTTGCGGAATGACCTAGCACCGTAATTTGATCGTTGATGTTTTCTAATTCATGATTTTTCAGAGTAAAAATAAATTTTTAGGGACAAAGATAAAAATAAGTAATATAAAAGACCATGTTAAAGTAATTGTAAAAAAATTATATTTTTTGAAAAAATAGATCATTATTTTTGTACTGCTAGTTACGTTACCGCATCTTAATACCCATATGAAATTTAATTAATACTGCTTTGAAAATTTTCTATTTTATTATTCATAACTCATAAAAATCACAAATTCGGTCCGAATAATATTATTTTTTTCTAGACATTTTCTTGGTCCGTTTTCGCCAAATGTTGACCTCCAAAATGTGGGATTCATGTCGGATCGGATGGGATTTGGATTTTATCGAAACATTGCAAAATTTGTTGTTTTTCGTTGGATCCATCAGGACTTTTCCGAGGCGAAAATCCATTCCGGCCAGGATCAACTCCCAATTCTTCAAATTATTACTTTCATTTGTAATTCGATTATCTGCACAAATTGAAGATGGCAATTTGGCACAGGAATATTTGCACACTTTCATACCAGTATACAAATGTCTGAATGTGCCACAGGATGTTCACCTACATAGGTGATTATTTGATGTAGACCAAATAAGTACAAATTTGTCATAATATTTTCGAGTTATTTAAAGGATTAATAAATATTGAAGTAAATTAAATTCTTTTTTTGCATTTATAGAAAATATATGGGAGCTTTAATGATCAGATTATTTGGTACATCTACAATATAAATAATTATGCGAAGCTTTTTTCTGTAATGCAATGAATAAAAAATGAAAAAATTAATTATTCTGATATAGGTAATTTAGAATCTAAAAACTTGGATTGAATGATTTTATTTTATGGTTTTCATTTATCTTTTCTTTTATTTATTATTTAGCAAAATTCAGATTTTTTTGTAAAATTGGCAAAGTTTTTGTATTTTGAATGTATTATAATTTGCATTTTAATCAAAATATTAAAATTTTGATCAATTATTGGCATTCTAATAAATATGATTACTGGTAATTAGATTTCGCCATTATAAAAAAATTGAATATTTTTTACTTGTTAGTTTATTAAAAGTATTCTATTGAGTAGAAATATTTCAGTATATTTGAATTCAAAATTAAAATGGACGAAGAATATAAGTTTGTGGAAATTAATCTGCCGAATTTGTCGAAAAACCAAAATGAGAATGATTTATTATGGCAAGAAGCAATTGAGCCAAGTGCAAAAAGTAAGCAAATATTTTCGGAAAAAGATTTTATTTAAAAATCTTTTTTCAAATTTATTTTTTTATAATTGGTATTAACCAAATTAGAGTATGCAGTTTTAATAGTCCCTGACAACAATGACGTCAATTTTCTTTTCCTCATATAAAAATCTAATATACAATGATTTGAAAGATTCGAATTTTCCTAGAATTATTGAAGTTTACCAGTTTTCATTCCAAATTCATTGTATTGGGGTGAGGAATAAGTTCTGTCATAGTAGAAGAAAATTTTTAAAACCTTAATTTTTAATTTAGTAACCCTAAATGAATTTGGTGTTAAATGAAAGCCTGAAGTCTCCTGATTCTTATAAAATTTTATTAAAAAATTTAGCTTCCATTTTTCGTCAATTTTTCGACAGGAAAAATTGAAGCAGGCTTCTATTTAACATCAAATTCATTTAAGGTTACTAAATGAAAAATTGTTTTTAAAAATTTTCTTCTACTATGACAGAACTTATTCCTCACCCCAATACGAATTCTAAAGAAATATGAACTATTACCCAGGTTATTAACCTCTAAGTTTATTTTAAAAAATTAGAAATTCACATTTAAAATTATTTTCTTAAAAGGATTTTTTGATAATACAATTTGAAAATTTATTTTTGATAATTTTCCTCTAAAAGAAATTTCTTTTGTTGCTCAAAATTTTTCCCAAAAGAAATTATTACACTGGATCAAAATCTTTTCAAATTAATTTTTCAGGAAATTTTGAGTTTTTGCTGTCCTTTCACGATGAATCATTGACCTATTATGAGGCGCTAAAAATCATTGACAAAATCAATTTGATCAAAAATGAAAGAGAATGGATAGGACCCGAGAATAATCACCATCGAGTACATATCCAATTGCTGCGATTCCTGACACAAAAACCATTGTTGGGTCTTGAAGCGGAATATGTGCAGGACAAAGATGTTTATTGCGCAGTTGTCCATTTTGGTGCAGATTTATGGGGTGGAATAGTGCAGAGACGACTCATTGAGATCAACAACGAGAAGTTACACAAAATAGCAGAAATCGGCAGCATAATTAAGAAGAAAGCTGAGTTTTGTGAAAAAGAACTTTCACAATTAAGGTAGGTATCTTTGTTTTGTTCATTAGAAATCAACATTTATGTAATAAAAAATTCTAAATTATTAGGAAAAACAAAAATAATATCTATATAATTTAAAAAATAAACTAATTTTATTTACGAATCAATATATATTTTTCCAAGCAAATAATTTAAATTGAAAAATAATTATTTCTGTATTTCTTATTTCTATCCACTTCAAAAAAAATTGTTTTCTTAATTTTTAGTTGGGAGTATAGAACATGAGAGTATAATTTATTTTCCAAATTCGAAAAAATTAAGAACTATTTTGTGATTGTATTTTTAAGCTTATAGGAAAATGTATCTTTAATAATTAAATTGTTTAGTAAACAAAAGGTGCTAATGAAGATGTTTGGCGAATCCCTTTTATGGTATAGCAGAGTGCTGAGCATTGATTTCGACCATTATCACAGTTATTATAATTAAAATAAAAATTTTAATGTTAAATTCTTTTAACAAATAACAGATTTCTTTAGTAATTTTTTTAAATATTTTTCTCATCCTTTTTATATAAAATTTTTTAGTTTAAAACGTCCAAAATCTTTTTTCCTTTTTAAAATTTTCTACTATAATTATTATGTTCCTATTATTAAATGATTGTCCCTGCTTATCAAATTTTATAAATTACAGATCTGCAAAAAACCATTCAGACTTTAATTGATCATCTACAAAATATAGTAGAGAAACAAATTTTTAAGTCGAATTACAACAATTTGATGTTTGATCAAAATGGAAATAGCATAGAAATTGAATTGCTCAAGATGGAACTTGGAATTCTTGGAAAGGATGAGAAAGTCGCAGAAATGGATGCCAAAATAGAGGAATGGCAAAAATTATTCGGCAAATTTAAAAAATACGACAATGCGACAAAATATGGACAATTATTGGGTGAAATGTTGGCATATTTCAAGGAGCTACAAGAGTAAAAATTAATTTGATGTGATTCTTCGAGAGATCAACGTTCTTATAATCAATTTACATTTACAATAAACACTTTGGGAAGAAAAAGATTGCTATAAAAATCTATTATTTAATTTTATCTTTAAAAACTAATTATAAATTATATAAAAAATTATATATAAAGCCCATTTTGGCTTTTCTATAACATCATTTGATATTCGTGAAATTTCAACTTATTTTTTTGTGTGAAATTGAACATAATATGCATTCTTTATTCTGAATTAATTGGATTTATTTTTGAGTTTCAATAGAAAACAAATGTTATGTTAAATTTTTTTCTCTTTGTATTCTTGTATTTTAAACAAAAATAGTTTGATATTAAATTTTTTGTCTGAACTTTCAAGATGATGCTAATTCATTCTTGAAAATAATGGTTTCATTGTTAGTGAAATAATAACCTGAGACATAATCGTTATCCATTAAATTTTATCTTGATTTTATCAATAAACATTTTAGTTATTTTGTTTTTTCATTTTGATTTATTTCTTATTATAAATATTAACACAATATAATTTAGTTATTCATAATGATTTTATGTATTTTCTCAAAATATTTTACATATTCGAGAGAGTTAAACAACACATATGTGTTATTTAATATATCAACTGTTTGTTCTAAAGATTGAATTATAATAGAAAATAAATTAAATAAATTATTCAAAAGGGAATCATAGGAAATTGGTAAATTTATTTATTTTTAATCCTTATTCCTCCATACAATGGCAATTAAATAAAATTTCAGTTTGGCATTTTCACTTTTCCAAGGTCGCCTTTAACATGGCCACACTTGTGGCTTCTAGTGTGATATTATAGATATCGCGTGGTGAAAAATGGCCGAGTTGTTTGCCACTCCATAAATCTTGCAGAGAATATCCAGTGGAGTTATTAATGCCGATGGAGTTCAAATCGGTCGAGAATCGCTGTTAAAGAAAAAATATTACTGAGTAAGATAAAAGCTATGCTGGCCTATTCATTGTTTAAATATTTATAGAATTTTATATTTATTGCTAAATAAATTTTAAAAAAAGTTTGTAAAAACGCAATAATATGGAAATTTAGCTATAATACCTGTGTGTGTAAGTATATTTTTTGAGTAATATAAAATTGTATGTTGAAAATACTTAATGTTAATAGGCTTCGAAATTGATTATCATTTTTTTGCATTTGTATTAAAGAATAATATATTCTACATATGATGCCAAAAATTAAACTAGAAAATTTGTTATCCATTTTTATGGTGTAGAAATGAATGTTTGATTTATATTTAAAAATACAATTGGCAAAATGCCATAGTTGAGTAGGGCAATGGCGTAGGAGAAGCGATTATTGACAGTGTCCATGGGCGTCATTTCTTTGGTATAGACGTACACAGTAAATGTCTGAAATAGGAAATATATCCAGAAAAAATTATTTTTTTTAAATTGAATTTAGTAATTTGATCACTTGTAATATTAGCAAACCTTATGCACCAATTTGCCCATGACCTGTAAAAAAGCAACTTAAATTTTTCCATTTTATCAATGGATTTAAATTTTACATCTATTTTTTAAAAATTGTTTATTTTAGTTGCCACGCTGTAAAAATTTTAGAAATAAAATATATGGTTTTCAAAAATCGATTTCATTATTTAGTTTTCTTAATATTATTAATGAAATGTTTTAGTAGGAAAACTCTTTCGCCTTTCTTCTTAAAACCTTGATTAACTGTGTTATACCTAGGATTCTGACCAATAAATGATCAAATTTGCGATCAAGAAATTAAATCTATATAAATAGAAATTTACTTAAATCAATCTCGCAATCCATTTTAACCAAAAATTATGTAAATAAAAATATTTTATTACTCCAAGAGGGTCCTGATCCACTGCGATCACACGTTTGTTCAACAAAATTCGGCGATGTTCAGATGGAATTGTTCTCATATCATTGGACATGATCAGCGGTGCGGACCAGATGGCCCAGATGCTCATCTGGACCTTAGCTTGGGCCACTGTCAGCTCCGAATTTCCAACAACCAGCTGAAATTTGAAGAGAAATCAAAACAAAAATGATTAAAAATTAATCAAATTTTTTTAAGTAAGTCGAAAGCAAGAAAAATTTTCTGATTGGACGGTCAAATATTTTTCTATTAAATTTTTAATTAATCAAATTTTTTTAAGTAAGTCGAAAGCAAGAAAAATTTTCTGATTGGACGGTCAAATATTTTTCTATTAAATTTTTATTTTATATAACGCTCTTAAGTTGTGAATAAATTCCAATTTTCTTATGATGGAAAGGCGTTTCCAATATTAAATTGAAACGCAACAAAAATGAGAATAAAGGAATATTTTATGGCCCTATCAGCAGGTTTAATATGAGATTATAATAATTTGATTTTTTAAAATCCCATAATAGGTAGATAAAGAGATTTTTAAATTTTATTTTTTTATTTGAATATCTTACCATATCCGGATCATTCCAGCGTCCTGGAGCTTGGGCCTTACGTAATATTTCTTGATTTTTATTGTAGAAATTGATGGTTTCTGAAAAATGATAATTATATTATGATTAATTGTTATTTTTCGTGGTGATTTTGCATACTTAGCACGGAACTCCAGGAGCGTTCTATGTCGTCATAGTTGCGCCACAAATTGCACCAATGGCCAACCGCTGTGTAGTTTATCTAAAATGCAAAAATAAACATTTTATTTAAAATTGTTATTATCAAGAAGTAATAAATAATGCCTTTTCCTGTTGGTATACGAGTTCCATGAACAGAGGCCACGAGCATGCATAAACTATGGGTCGTTGGGTGCGGTTCAAAGCGGTGCTCATCTCCGGATAGACTTAAATTTTGTTTGAAAATTTATAATACCTTATTTTGTATAAAAGGATAAAAACTGAATAGAATTTCATAAGAAGAAATAAAAACAATAAAAAATAATTATATAATATTAAATGTTATAAAATCAACTATTTAGTTTTGTGGTGTATTCTAGTCATTAAATAATAATTCTATAGTGAATTCTCACTTAATATATCCATTAGCAATTGTTATTTTTTTAATCTAACAAACTTGACCGCTTTTATATATAAAACATATATCTAATGNGATTAATAATAATAAAAGCTGATGAGCTGGAACCGATCCGGATTTTCCTACCTCTCCATTTTTATAAAATTTAGAATTATTAGACTTTATTAATTTTTATATTTCAACTTATTTTTTAGCTTACAATGGTTGATTAATAGAAAAAATGTTTATAGAAAATCAATAGAATTTTTCTGTTTCAATTTGGATTGCCAGAGCTTTCGATCGCGTACAATGCTTTTTACTTATTTATTTATTTTTAATTTTCTGATTCAATAAATGTAATTCTTTTCTATTCATTCCTAATTTTTTTATTTCCTCACATAATCTGCCAAGGCACCAATTCCAGATGGGAATCGCTTCCGATCGGGCACCAATTTGCCATCAGCGTCCCTCCGCTTTTCCATCCAACAATCGTCAATGTGAACGAATTGGTAACCGGCTTCTCGATATCCGTCTTCTACCATCCGATCAGCCATTGTCTAAATAAAAATTAAAAAATTTTCGGAGGGTAAATATTTGTCTTTATATTATGTTTTTTATATGTATTCTCCCCCATTGGACATCAATTTTAGCCACAATAAAATTTTATTTTAACGCCATAAGCGGCCTTTAATTAGTCTACTAGCTTACTAGCACCCTAACTAGTAAGCTTGTTAATAATCTGAACCATAAATCTGAATCTGGAATTTTTATTGTTTAAGGCCCATAATAATTTGAAATTGATGTAAATTTAGAGTTCTCACGAATTATTACTTTATAAAGTTGTTCATTGATGCAACTGAATGGATGATGTTGACAATCGACTTCGCAGAAGAACTTAGCCCAGGACATCCATCCCATTGGTGGAGTTCTTGAAACAAATTTTTTTGAAAAACATTAATAAATCCGAATTTAATATTGAATTTTATTTTTTCGAATAAACAAATACATACCTTGCTAGTCCATTGTCCAATGATAAAACGAATGAAAATGTCGTGAAAAATATTAAAAAATTAATTAATTTCTTTGTCATCAGGTTTTCTAATTATATTAAATTGTTTGGAATTAAAAATATTATTATTATATAAAAAATAATATATAATTATATTATGATATATTATTCATTATGATGCATTATGAAACAGCTAATTTTCTATTAATTTTTGTTTAAAAAATAAAATAAGACAATTCATTCAGCTTTCTTAGATTTAGCAAATTTTCATTTTGCAAGCATTAAAGCAAATAAAGAACCTCATTCTATAAATGCAGTCTAAACTGATAATTAAATTAAAAGATTGGTGAAAAATAAATTCGAGGAGGACAACTGTTGATATCGAGGAAGGGTGGCAATATGAACATAAAATCGATTGAAAGTTTTGGAATAAAATCAAAGAACGGCGAAATAACAGGCAATTTAAAAGAACCTACAATGTTTTAAAATTTAAAATAAGTAATTAAATAAAAATTTTAAGATTAAATAATTGCATGCAATAACTTATGCACATTTAAATTATTTAAAATGGGAGGAAATAAAAATATTTTTTACATAAAAACCATTTGATTTTATATCTCGCATTAAATAAATCTAAATTAAATTAAAAATTTTTAGTTTTCTATAGAAATTTTTTCAAAGATTATTAAAATTAGTTTTAATTTTAAATGTGCATATTTCAGCTTATGTCCATTATGCTTACTGTAACTGGTATACACTTATAATTAATACAAAAAAACTTGGAAAAATTAAGTGTCAAGATATACAGATATAGCTCGGCATGCTAATCCAAATTAAGTAAATCACAAGAATGTTATCAATAATTGAATTAATTATTCTAAAAAATCTGCTCTTATCAGTCATATAACGACCATTTTAATTAGAGACCGGATCGATCGAATTTTCGTTCGAATTTTTTCGAATATCGAATATGAATTATTCGTTCGAAAAATTTAAAAATTCGCAAATTTCGATCGGTCATTTTTTTATGAAATTTATTCAAAAAATGACCAATTTTCTTAACAAAAGTAAGTCCAAAATCGCGAAATTTTCTCCGGCGGTCCCTATCGGGACCGCCAGCACCCCTTTACATTAATTTTTTTTCAAAAATGTCTCAAAAAATGACCAAATTTCTTAAGGTATGGGTCCAAAATTTCAAAATTTTCTCCAGTGGCCCTATTTCTCCGGTGGCCCCCCTGTCCAAGTGAAAATCAATTACCGTAAACCTGTATTATTGTATTTTTTGATTGAAAAAGTATAATTTCTTAACAAAAAATTCTCCAATTTTGTTAAAAATTTTCACAAAAATAACAGTTTTTTTGAAAGAATTAGGGTTGAAAAATAGTACCTCCCTCTCATCAATCGCTGTGGGTGAAGAAAACCTCTGCTGGAGTCATTTACACCCTAGAAAGGCCGAAATGCTTATTTTTTTAATCGAAATCTCCAATTATTCAAATTCAAAAATTGATATATATACCTATATATATATTTTTTACTGAAATAAATTATTAATTAAAATTCGAAAAAATTCGAGAATTTTTTTGCGAATTTTTCTTTTTTGGTTTTTTCGAATTTTTCGAATTCGAATTTTTTCGAATTATTCGTTCGAAAAATTCGTTCGATGCCCTTGTCCGGTCTCTAATTTTAATTGATTAAAAGAAAAAAGCATTGCATTAATTCATTCGCATTGGCAAAAAATAATTATGAATATTCGATTTAATACTTCTTAATAAAAGCAACATGGGTGATTTCAATTATGATGGTCATTCACTGACTGATCACTGATCGATTATGATCATCATTTTCGGCCAGGCTGGTAGCCGCCATAGCCACCATTCATGGGTGGATATCCCGGATATCCATATCCTGTGGAAATATTTTTTTAAAATGATAAAAAAAAGATGTGAAAATTCCAAAGAATTAAAAAAATTACAATTGTTTAAAGAATCAGCTTTTGCGAAAACTGTTCCATATAATTTAAAATTAACAGAACAAGATTCGATACTTGATAGTCAATAGGATAAAATTTGAAAATGAATAATCATAAAAATAAAATTAAAATACAATTTATAAAATACGCACCTCCCATCGGCGGGTATCCACCAGCAGGTGGATAATGTTGGCCATAAGGAGGAGGATAACCCCCGGCTTGACCGGGATAGTAAGGCGGGTACGCTCCGCCACCGCAAAAACCATGAGCACATCGCAATCGTCTAAAATTATGTACAAAATTAGAATTTTACTTTAAATTTTATAGACTTTTAAAATAATTTTTAATTTGTTAATTTTTTAAATATTTATACTAAGTATATATGCTAATTAAGGAAATCACTTTCTTCCAAATTAATTTTTTTTAGTGTTATCACCGAATTTAAATCCCGGATTTAGAGCTAATTTATTTATGTTATACATTATATTTCCGATTTTTCATACCGTATGTGTTCTAAAGACGAAGCTTTCTCAGCATTCACATTCAGCAGAAAAACAGCAAAAAGAAGAAAAACGAGCACATTGATAGTGAAAGATGACATTTTTGAAATAAAATTTCTTGTGGGATCTTACTTTGAAATCATATGCTTTTATGGCCAGCCAAAATTTTAATCATGGATGTATTTTTTTGGCTAATCAAATGAATGCAATTTTTGTCGTTAGGAAAAATTTAATCAGGAATGACTCACAGATTTAATGAATAAGCATGTGCTAAAAAAGTAATTATTTACAGCTTTGTGAGCCATGATACATCGTATTTTTAATTTTTATAATTGGTTCTGATTCTCTCCACCCCCTTCATGATATCAAAGGTTGACTAAAAATCACTTTTTTCATCATTTTTTATATATTTTTATAGGAAAAATCAAAGAACATATGTCATCTGAAAATTTAGGCAAATTATAATGTTTAAGAATTCGAATTTAGAATTTTGTTTGGAGAAATTATTTTATATGGATTAAAAACTTTGGGATTTTTCTATTTTTTCATAAAAATCCTCTTGCGGAAAATTTCTAACCTTTTCCAACGGCTCTACTCCAGTTTACGCGTCCAATCGACCTTTTATGCGTCAAATCGATTTTTACGCGTCCAATCGAAATAATTAAATAAATTAACGATGAGCAAAAGCTCTACAAAAACTATATAAAAATGCTTATAATTTGTCCTCTTAATAGGTTTTGTGTTGTACCCTCTTCCATCATCATCTTCTTATCCCAATTTATGGATACTTATTTTTTTTGAATTGAACAGACCACCAATTTTCGAAAATGATAAGTTGTTATTTTCTTTTATGATCCTTGGATCGCAATGAGACAAAAAAATACCCAATTGGATATATTTTTCCTAACTAGCAAATTATTAAAAACTTTTACAAAATCCTCCAATACTTTCCACCTTGACCAACTTGGTTAGGGGGTTGTTTGCAAAAAAATTCACATGATCCTTGAAAAATGCTCAAGTTTTCAGTAGAAACTAAAACCCTGTTAATAATCGAATGAATTGTTTATTCATTTTTATGGTACAATATAAATAAAGTAAAAACCCAACAATGAACTTCCAATTTAAATATTCACGAATAATTCATGTTTCAATTTCTTGGATTTTTTAAATTGACAATTCTCATAGAATATTTATTTAATTTGAAAATTTGCGCCTCAAGAAAAATCAAGTTTAAAATTCATAAATAACAAAAATATCTTATGTTGAAATTTCAAGCATAATCCAAATAAATTAAGGTCATCATCCATCACTCATTAATCAGAATTAATATAATTGCTTAAATATTTTGGTTTCCAGCGAAAAATTTATTTTTTAATATATTTCAAAATAAGAAAATAGTTTTCAAGAAAATTTATAAATATTGAAAAATATAGCACAAAAAACACTTTATAATTCCCTATTTTTGCTTTTAGGAGCAGGAAGGGTTTAAAAATGTTTTCAAGTCTGATGGTCATAATGGAACTTTTAATTAAAAAGTAAATTAATTCCATGTTTTTATTAAAAAAAGCTCATGTAGAAGCCGCAACAACTCACGCTTTGGGGATTCAAAAAATGAATCATTTTATTGGAAAAATATTTTTTTGTAAAAAAAGGGGTGTACAAAATAAAGTATTACCTTTTTGGCGAGAAGTGCTAACTCACGTACAGTATTTTTCACGTGTTTTTAGTACGGACGTGTTTTTAGTCGAGTACCATATGTAAACTGGTAAGTATTTTCCCAAAATTCCCTGGAGTACGTGCACAAACTTTATGAGTATGGTATGCATTAGACTGGTTTTTTTACTACGCGGGCTATTTTTCACGTGTTTAAATACGTGACTACGTTATACGTATCCCCCTGACTACTACTGGTAAGTGACACTGGTACATGTTTTCTCAAAATTTTTAACCTAATAGATATCTCGCGCGACATATGCAACAATGACATCTTTATATAAGAGGTTAAAGTTGTGAATAATTCATCAGAAAAATTTATACATCTTATTCTATTAAATTAGAAGGTGTCTGGCGGTCCCGATAGAGGCCGCCAGTGAAAATCTGAGAATTTGAAACCTATTTTCGAAGAAAATCGATCAATTTTTGGGCAAAAACTGTCTGAAAAATAAAAAATTGTTTAGAAAATCCTAATTTCGCTTAATAAAAAACCAGGAAACCAGGTCCAAGAAATCCAGATCTAGTTCTGATTTTTAGTAAACCTGGTTTTCTGATTTTTCTGGACTAAAAAACAAAAAAAACAACCATTTCCTTAATACACTTTTAGTCTTGGGTTTTTTAGTATTTGAAATCACTCTCAATATAAAAGTATTAAACAAGGTGCAACAATAAAATTTAAATAACTTGATCAATGATCAAATTCATTCTGGATTTTGATCGATTTTGGAATTACAATCCATCATCATCTATAGTGGTAGGGCTAGGATAGGTATCCTCAGTTGTTGGGTATGTAGTCTCGATGGTAGGATATGTGGTCTCGGTGCCAGGGTATGTGGTCTCGGTGGTAGTATAAGTATTTTCAGTAGGAAGTTCAGGTTTGCTAGTAGTATGAGTTGTTTCAAATGTTAGGGTGTCAGTGTATGTAGTCTCAGTAGTAGGGTATGTGGTATCGGTGTTAGGGTATCTGCTCTCGGTAGGATACGTGGTCTCGATAGTAGGGTATGTTGTCTCGGTATTAGGGTAAGTATTTTCGGTAGGCAGTTCAGGTTTGCTTGTAGTGTAATTGGGTTCGAATGTTGTGGTGTCAGGATATGTTGTAACGATGGTAGGATATGTTGTTTCGGTAGCAGGGTACGTGGTCTCGGTGCTCGGATATGTGATGGTCTCAGTGGTAGTGTAGGTATTTTCGGTAAGCAATTCGGGTCTGCTTGTAGTGTAAGTTGGTTCGAATGTAGGTAGTTCAGAGGTGAAGGTAGGATAGGTATTCTCAGTAGGGTAAGTATCCTGGGTGGTAGGCAGTTCGGGTCCTGTAGGAATGGTGGAGTAGCTGTCCTCATCAGTGGTTGTGTAAACACTCGAAGTGGGAAGTTCGGGTCTGTCGGTGGTCATGTAAATTGTAGATGGTTCGGTTTCGGAAGTTATTGTGTGGTAATAATCAGTTGTTGATGGGTATTCTGGAGTAGTTGTAGAGTATTCGTTGGTTGATGGGTATTCAGTAGAATGTGGGTATCCGTGAGTAGATGGAGTATGCCGAGGAGGGAATGGAGGATAATCTAGAGTAATTGTAGAGTTTTATTATAAATATTTATTCTTTCATATAAAAGTGACAAACCTTTTCCTGGGTTTCCGCCTTTAGGGTATCCATTTTGATGAAGGTGCCAGCCTTTTGGATATTCATCTGGGTATGCCGAATCTCCAGTCCTGGAAAAAATAAATAATTTATGATTACATAAAATTGTTAAAATTTATAGATATGGATAAAAATGGAATATTTAATGTTATGCATAAAGGCCATAAATTTTGTGAAAATTCTGGCCTTACATTAATAAACATTAATAATTATCGCCTTAGATTAAAAAAATTAACGTTAGATTATGAGGTCATCTCAAAAAAAACTTATATTTCATAACAATTATTTTTATTGTTTAAATTTTAAATCGGTGCCCTGTAATTTATGCGCCAGAAATTTGCGCGACATTCGTAATAACTTGTTCAAACGAAAACTAATAAACGAAGGTGTTAAAAATAGAGCAAAATAATTCCCTATAAAATTAGCCTAAGTTTATTTTTTCCTGTGAATTAAAGTTATTGTCAAAATGGATGGTTTTGACCAAATTCACAGTTTTTTGGCCATACCCTTTTTCTCAACAGACCAATTCAAATGACCATAGGTTATTTTATAGCCATTTTTTGCTTTATTTTTTGATGCAAACTCGCTTCTTTTTTTGTGTTCATTTTAGCTAAAAAGAATGGTTCGCAACTGACCGGGTACTTTAAATTTATAAATCTCTGGATTTATGATCCTCTTACTGTATTTTGATGTGTTGATGAGTGCTATCAAGTTGGTTGCTTAGGAGAACAGTTAGAATTATAAGGACGAGAGTTGAAGTCATTATTATCAGTTAGAATTTTTGTACACAATATCTTTCATACCACAGAGTGGATGGTTCCAATACTATTAACGAAGATGCTTTTATGGCATAAAAAACTAATCTAAAATGCAAATAGGTCTAGAAAAATTAATTAATTTTTTTTTGTATTTTTGGTGGAGAGCCAAGAAAGTTTTTTTTTTAAAAAAATTTTTGCGAAAACCAATCATAATGATTCATAACTTGATGTTCCGTGGAAATAATTCTTTATGAATGGTATGTCCAAAAAATTCAAAAAAAAATTTTTAATTGATAATGTAAAAAAATACATTTCAGAAGAACAATTTCATTATCATCGATATAACTCATAAATCTCGTTTCCTGAAGCTAAAGCTTTGTACGATGCTAAAGCTTTGTATGTTTTTTTCAGTTTATAGATAGAAAGATATTGTTAGAAATAGGGGTTTTAAGAGTTGTAGCCTTATTGGAATTTTCCAATTGCAATTGACTATAACCAAGTTGGGATAGATATAACACACTCAAAATTCTGTATCAAAATTCAGCATTTTAATGAAAATTTATAAATTTCTTTCAAACACTCGAATCCCCTATTTTCTAATAAATTATTATTTTTTTGAAATTTTTCAAAGGATTCCGATTAACATTTCATTATCATCGACTATAAGAATGACTTTTTTAGTTCATATCTCAATATAAATCTTGCATATAACACCAATTTTTCCTTCATAAAATTTTAGAAGAATATTCTAAATAAAATATTTTGTTTTTTTTATTAACTTGATTATCATCGATATAACTCATAAATGATATAATCATTCTGATCACTGATCAAACGCGTTTCTGAATGGATGGAACTCCACCAGGAGCTCCGTTCTGTGGCACTCCATTTGGTATTCCATTTTGGTTTGGCACTCCACCGTTTGGTGGTACTCCATTCGGGTTCGGAAAGCCGTACGGAGGGTTGAAACTAATGCCACCAAAAGGTCCTCCTCCGACAGGGGGAAAGATGGGCCCTCCTCCTGGACCAAATTGACCTCCTGAACCTGAAATGTATTATTTTGTTTTAAAAATGCTAGAAATATTTTGTTAATATTGATATAAGATTTTGAACTGCAATTCTATATTAATTGATAATGTTTTATGATTTGTTTATTCTTTATGATTCATTTGATAAATTGGGCCTGGATTAAAAATTTCTCATTACCTCCTGCTCCTCCGAAGGGATTTCCTCCCGCCGAAGGAGGATTGAAACCACCGCCGAAACCACCAGCACCTCCCTGACTAGGATAATAAGGGCCACCACCGCCACCGCCACCACCGCCACCATAGGGGTTGTTGAAGCCTCCTGGGACACCACCACCTGGGTACCCACCAGGTGCTGGATAACCGCGTCTGAAAATGTTAAATTGATTAAAACAATCATATGGGTCCATGAATCTCGTTTGTGTTAGTATGATCATGGCGCGACTTTTGGGCATCCGGCATTTAGACATCTCTCCTCATAACTCGATAAATCATTAGCGAGAAAAAATCAAAAATAGAGTAAAAATTAGTTACTTATTTAGCCTAAGCTCCTTTGAATTTTTCCCACTTCGAAAAAAACTTATGCCAAAATATGTTTTTTTTTAAATTTCGCCAAACTGAGAATATTTTGGCTAAAATTTTTTTGTAAAGCCTATTTAAATGGAGTTAGGCTTACTATATGAATAATTTTTTGCATCTATTTTTGGTTACAATCCATTTAATTTATAATAATTTATCCTCAAATGTCTGATCCCCAATTTTCGAGTAGATAAATAGTTATGAATAGTAATGCAAATGAGTTCATTAAAGAATACATGAGCTCAAAATCCAAACTATTAAATAGATTGTTCATTAAATATAATGAATTAACATTATCAAAAAAATCTATTAATCAAGAATCATCGAATGATCTAAAATATCCCATAAATTCACTTACTGTATGACATGCTGATAGGACAACTCAGCCAACAGCAGGAGAACAGCGGGTACCATTTGTTTGAAGGCCATTTTTTGTGCAATTTGAATGCTTTTTGATCATTCTTCTGACATCCGATTCGATGCTTTTATACAAAAATTCAATTAGTATTAAATTGGAAATGAAAAATTGCGAAAGGGAAAAATGTTCGAAAAGAAATGAATAGAATGAATGGAATGGAATGGAATGTCCGTTCCTTTTTTGAAAAGAAAAAAATGTTATAATCAAAATTTGATTCATCGTCTTGGTATTTTGAGCTTTGTGAGAACCAATCATGTGATTGTAACGGTTGGCTGATTGCCAATTCTTTATTAAATATTATGAAATTAAATAAATAATTTATAAAATTTTATCTAATTTGAACCCCCTCCTTCATAGAAGTGAAATTTAAGAATTTATGCATTTTAAAAATTGGTGAATTTTTTTGCTTATCTCTTCTATAAAAGATAATGTAAAAATTTAAATCCCTCTACAATTTAATCCACCACCATTAGCCATAACAGAGTGAAGTTGCAGAAAGACGATTCCAATTTCAATAAATAAAATGAATTTATGACATACTGTATAAATAATATTTAATTAAGCATTCTGATGAAAATTAAAGGTTAAATTCTTACCTTTTAAAAAATTGTCTTTTTATCTTTCACATCTTTTGTTAATTTTTTGCTTATACATAAAAAGGAAAATAATATTTTCAATTATAAAATAATAACCATATTTTATTAGTTAAAACATTCACTCATTAAAAATATTTTTCAGATTAAATAAATTTTTTCATCGCAATTCCATAATAATGTGTTTATTCAAGGTTCGATTTCATTCATCCTTTCAGCCTCGCGATCCGGTTGGTCCGTTTGGGTGATCTCTTTTTAATCCTAAAACCCAGGACAGGTTTTCTTTCCTTGCATTATTTTCTGAAAAGTTCTTTTCTTCTAAATACCAATTTTTCCCAAAAAATTTTTTATGAATTTTTTATAATTAATTTTGATTTATTTTATTATTTTATTGAATAAAATATAAATGATTTTTTATTTTTGAAATAAATTTTAAATTCAATTCAACCAAAAAAATAAGCGAAAAAATATCCAAAGGAATCAATCAATTTTTGGTGATTCAGCAAAAAGACATACATAAAGGGGAAATATTGAATAGGGCGGAATGTATAAGAAGGAAGAAATAAGATATCAATTTTGGGAGAAAATACATCAAAATAAAATTTTCAGAACATTTTTACAGGGTTTTTATAATTTGATATGTTAATAAAAAATCATTAATAATAATATGGCGGCTTTATTATTTTTTACTATAAATATATAAATTAAGAATCATTTATTTATCATATTTATAGTGAATTTGATTTATCCGATTTTATAAGTAGCAAAAACTTTTTTATATTTTTTTATGTCATCAACGGCTATTAATTTTTAAGCATTCTGGAAGGAAATACCTAATCCATAAAAGCACATTTCACCGCTTCTCCGCCCGTAAAATCCGTTTTCTCCATTTCCTTCCATTATCAGCACATTGATCATGATTCCTAATCGATTTCAGAAAATATTTTTTCGAATTTCTAATATGTAAAAAGTAAAAGCCATGGTTGGTCGAAATATATGGCGAGCCATTGTTGGCATTTGTTCCATTTACATAATGACACATCTGACATACACATATTTAGACTTGAAATGGATGCCACCTAATACAGGTAAGAAAAATGTCGACTATCTATATTATTATAGATAAAAAATAGTTTGATTGACTAAAAAATTCGCTATGAGATTGTTTATATTAAAGAAATTGTTTAGAAATTATTGAATTGGATTGAAATTTTCGAATTATTCTGGGAATTTTTTTCTCGAAAATTAATAATTAAAAAAAACACTTTTAGAAAAAAATCATTTCATTTTATAGATCTCACTTTTGTGACTGATTCGCCTTCCAAAAAGAAGCCAGACGGTCCTTTGGTGCTCAACGACGGCTTTTTACCACAAGACGATGACTCAAATGGAACTTCGAATATTTTGACAAATTCAAATCAAAGATTTGTCGAGGCTGTTCCAGTGCCGAAAATCAGACAAAAGCTCAAAATTGGCGAAAGATTCCTGAAGGTAATAGTTGTATATAGGACTTCCTGGTAATCTACCTATTTATTGTTGAATTCACTCTTCATTTTATGATCGGATAGCATTCTAAATGGATTTACTAATCAATTTTATGCAAATAATAATAATCTTTCTTTTCTGAAGTGTATTCTTAATTCGGTATAAGAATTCATATTCGGGTTTCATTTTTTTTTCTTCTTGTTTTTTGTTCTATTCTATTATTCCAATCATTTTTTGCTAATTATTAAATTCTGTTTTCTATTTTTTTTATTCAGTTTTATTATTCTTTATGCTATACTCCTAATTATACTTTTATTACTCGAATTTTATTAGGTATACATACCACTAGGAAAACTAGAGAAATGTTAAAAATAGAGCAAAAAATTGGCTAAAAATTAGAACAAAAAGCTATAAGTAAAATTGATTTTTTGTCAAATTTATAATAAACCAAGTTGGATGTGCTTTGGCTCATTTTATAGCTATATGATCTTTTATTATGACCATTTTCTTACTTTATTCATTTAATAATTTTTTCTGATCTGAGATGCTTCTTTTGTTCTGATCATTTTCATTCTTTCGCCATTTTCCCCCCTTCTTTTAATCATTCTGATTCCTATGATTTAGTAAAAGGTCGAAAAAAGTGCTAAATGCCATAGTCAAAATCAAAACAAAAAAAATTTAGAACTTGGTAGAACAAAAGTAAAAAGGTGAATTTGTGTAGAATTTTATGTTCTATTTTCTGGAAATTATAAAAAAAAATTTTATTTTGATTATGGCATTTGGCTTTTTCAACGACCAAGCACCACCCTATGATTTGCCTATTCTGATTTAGCACTTCAAGCAAATCGCCACCAAACTCCATCAACAACAACTTCGAGCTAAACATCATTTTCTTCTATTTACTATGATCAACGGAGCCTACCTAGAATTTTGCCTCAATTGGTTGTGCAATTTGTACACTTTGACTAATAAGATTGATCGAAATTCACATAATAACACTGATCTGATCACATCGGTGATCATTGTTGCCTTGGAGAAGAGCAGTTGTCAGGAATTGCACAAACATTGGCCCGAGGTTGGCTTATCAAATAGAAAAATTACCTATTATTTTATTTGGATGACAATTTAGATTTTCGACAATTAAATTAATAAAAAAATATTTTATTCATTAACTATGCATTTCTTCAAACTTCTTTTTTTCTTTATTTTTAATGGTTTTTTTATTTTATAAGCTGTACATATTATTCAACATTTATGACTCCAAGTCTTAAAAAATATTTAAAAATGATTAATTTAATTTATAGATTTTAATTCAACATTTATTAGAATAATTTTTTACAATATTATAATTTTATTTTTCAAAAAAATATTTTTTTATTTTTGGTGACATGTATTGCATTGCAATTGGAAAATATAGAGGTCGAAAAGCTGAATGCATACAACAATGAGTTGATTGTAGATAGTCCGCGATTCATGCAATTTATTAGGGCCAAGACAACTCTGATCGCCACTTTAGCGGAGGTTAGTACAGTATATACCAAATAATAAAAAAATGTCTTTAATATTAATATATTCTTTTACATTTGTTTTTTTCCTAAAAATAACATTTTTCACTAATTTATTCATTAATAAAAATAATAATTATTTTTTTACTTTTTACATAGATGAATATTCCTTTTGTGGCATTTGAGAGTGATTCAATTTGGCTCAGGAATCCAATGGAATTTTTTGAAAATGCAACTCTGATCGACGATGCGGATATAGTGTTACCACGGAGTTCAACTATAGGTAATCTTTTCATATGTTTCTTATATTTTTGAATAATAAATATCCTTAACTCTGTATGAAAAATAGCGTGCATTTACAAGTAATGAATCTTTAAAAAGATATCAACTTGATATCAAATGCAACTTTATGATTATATTCAGAAAGCTTAATCAAACTCGTTCATAAAAAATATAATAATACTTTTTTACACATATCATGATGCATCAATTCACAAAAAATTCATGTTTTCCGGCAGTTTAACAACGATAAAATTTTTATCATATCATTTTTTCAATTGAAATTTTTATTTTAGATTCTTTGAGAGGTCAAAGATATAGTTCAAATTTGATTGTTTCTTTTGGGACCGATGGATCACGCAGGTTATTAAAAGAAATGCAGCGAAAAATGGATCAAGATGAAACTGAAACAGATCAACATCAGGTAGAAATATTCTTTAATCTAGATATTTAAGTTGAATTTAAATTATCTAATAAATAAAGTAATTGCATTATATAAAGGTTTAATAGCCATTATCCTATGTGATTTTCCCCTAATAATTGATTTTACATTATTATTTTTTGTCATCAATTGGTTAACAAAAATAAATTTAAAAAAATCAATTCATAACTTTTAGATAAACGAATTGTGCGCTTCACAATTTGCCGGAGTTGTGTGCCGTGACTTTCGGCACGAAGATGTTGTGGAAGGGAGATGGTTGGCCAAATTAAGTAAAAATGAACGAAAATTGAAGGCCAAAGAGGTCGGAGCCTGGCCATATGTATTTAATAACAATTATTACAAGGGCATCCAGAACAAAATAGGAAGGTAATAGAAACGGGGAAAATCTAACAAAAATATCTATTGATTTTAAGAAAAAATAAAAACCCCAGAGTTTTTGCCAAAAATTTAACGATCTATATTTTCAAAAGATTTTTCTCCAATTAAGCTAAAAATTAAAAAAATAAATAATTCTATGTTGCAAAAATTAATAAATAAAGCTTTTCTAATAGATAATGAATTTTTATACATGTTAAATTTATCGATGAATTTTCTTTACAGTAATTATTAAATTAAAAATCAATTGATTATTTATTATTTCAGACAGGCCATCAACGGTTTGTGGTTTTTGACGCCCAAAAAGATGTGTAATTTTTCAAAGGCCAAAAGGAGTTTGGACCAATTTAAAAAGCTGTAATTTTTAAATACTTGACAAATATTTTTATTGTATATTTCATTTTTTACATCACTTTTGTCAAAAAGCGGGTGAAATATGTATAATTCTTTTATAATAAATAATTTAAAATGTTATTTTTCCATATTATATATCAAACTGATTTTATATTTTATCATACCAATCAAATGGAGAACGTATCAAATAGTATTAATTGTAACAGAAATGAAAAAGTAATTTAATTGGAAATTCCAATAACAAAATTAATTGCAAATTTTAACATTAGCCTACAGCAAATTGATTATTTGGATGATATATTTTCACACATTATAGATTACAACCTGTTTAAAATACATAATTTCCATAGGACAAAATGTATTGCAGGAATTAATTATTTAATATATGTAGATAATAAAAATATATTTTTCATTTATAGCAGATTTCATGTTACTTTCATACTAACAAGAAAAATATGTAATTGTTTGGTTCTGATAGATATTCCAATACGGTTTAATTAAAACTTTTTTATATAAAAACAATTTATAATGCATAAAAAAGTTAAATACAACGGATTAAATAAAATGTAAATTGTTTTTATTATTATAAGCAGCGCAAAAACCTATAGAAATCAAAATTTATTTTTGCGAATTTTATGACACAAATGATTACCGTATTACCTCTTTTAGAACGGCCCCCTCTATTAGAACGGCCCCCTCCATTA